>CM067302.1:8701113-8746113 GCA_034231615.1 Meghimatium bilineatum | reverse complement strand
TTCCCCTGGGCTGCAACATCATGTGTAATTTGAATAAACGTCTGTTTGATCCTATATGTATATATAATATACACTTACATCATACGTCTGTCTGACACTATATGTAATTATACACTTACATCATACGTCTGTCTGACACTATATGTAATTATACACTTACATCATAAGTCTGTCTGGCACTATATGTATGTATACACTTACATCATAAGTCTGTCTGGCACTATATGTAAGTATACACTTACATCATAAGTCTGTCTGACACTATATGTAATTATACACTTACATCATAAGTCTGTCTGGCACTATATGTATGTCTACACTTACATCATAAGTCTGTCTGACACTATATGTAAGTATACACTTACATCATAAGTCTGTCTGGCACTATATGTAAGTATACACTTACATCATTAGTCTGTCTGACACTATATGTAATTATACACTTACATCATAAGTCTGTCTGGCACTATATGTATGTCTACACTTACATCATAAGTCTGTCTGACACTATATGTAATTATACACTTACATCATAAGTCTGTCTGACACTATATGTAATTATACACTTACATCATAAGTCTGTCTGACACTATATGTAATTATACACTTACATCATAAGTCTGTCTGGCACTATATGTATGTCTACACTTACATCATAAGTCTGTCTGACACTATATGTAATTATACACTTACATCATAAGTCTGTCTGACACTATATGTAAGTATACACTTACATCATAAGTCTGTCTGTCACTATATGTAAGTATACACTTACATCATAAGTCTGTCTGGCACTATATGTAAGTATACACTTACATCATAAGTCTGTCTGGCACTATATGTAAGTATACACTTACATCATAAGTCTGTCTGGCACTATATGTATACACTTACATCAGACTAAAAGTCCTATTTGTATTCTACTCCCACAACGCATGTCCACCAGTTACTAGGGCACCAAGCCATTGATCCAATCGATTGCTAAAGCTAGTTCAATGGGCAGTCAGGTAGGTCATCAAACACGGCCTTTAGGCGCTCAAAATTCTTTCACGAGTTAGAACAATATTGTGTGGCATTTTAGTACAAGGAGTTTCCTTTTGGGGGAAGGGTGGGGTAGGATTGTGGGGGTTTCTCCGTAGTGTAGCGATTTAGCAGTTCGGATTGTGCTAACAATGTCAGGGTTTCTCCGTAGTGTAGTGATTTAGCAGTTCGGATTTTCCTAACAATGTCAGAGTTTCTCCGTAGTGTAGTGATTTAGCAGTTCGGATTGTGCTAACAATGTCAGGGTTTCTCCGCAGTGTAGTGATTTAGCAGTTCGGATTGTGCTAACAATGTCAGGGTTTCTCCGTAGTGTAGCGATTAGCAGTTCGGATTGTGCTAACAATGTCGGGGGTTCGAAATCCAATAATGAATTCCTATAAGATATCTATACAATACATGTGGGGGAGGGGTGGTGAAAAAATGTGCTAGATATTGACATGAACTTTTTCAAACAAAAAAAACTGACTCAGTAACTTCGAGCAACATTCATGGAAAGTAAATAGTTTTGATATTATTTGCTTCCCTTTTGAGTCCCACCAACGTACGGAGAGTGGATCGCTCTATCTGTCGGTCTATCGGTCAGCCTGTTGGTCGCACACTTGTAGTTTCAGTTTTGATGAAAATAATATCTCCATGTTAGATAATAATCTCTCCATGTTAGATAATAACCACTGCATGTTAGATGATAATATCTCCATGTTAGATAATAATCTCTCCATGTTAGATAATAATGACATATTTATGTTGATGGTGATTAAGATAAATGCTACCAATCTCAACAAAAAAACATCTTATCCAAAGTATCTTCATTCCAACCCTGTGCTACCAATGTCAACCATGGTCCTTAACAACAAAATATAAGAGACAACGGGTTACAACAGAGAAGAGATGTCTGAGAAAAGCCACAGGAGTGACCAGAAGACACCGAATTAGAAACAATGTCATAAGAGAAAGAGTGGGTGTCATATCAATTCTACAATACATACAAAAATCAACAAATACAATGGTTTGGTCATCTGGAAATAACTCCGTGTGATTAATTAGTTTATAAAGCATATATGAAGAGAGGAGAAGCAGAAAGAAGAGTCAAGGGTAGACCTAGAGTACGTTGGATCGACAACATCAAAGAGACATTACACGAACAACAAATAACATTATCTGAAGCAGCCAGAAAAGCGAGAACAAGAACATTGTATCTCCCTCGACACCCGTAAAGGGTAAAAGAGGAAGGGAAGAAGAAGAAGTGATTAAGATACTTCTTTTCTAGACAATATTTCTTAGTAAAAATTGTTGAAGTGGCGTAGAGGATTGACTTCGGTGTACTTGAGTTACCCTATATGTACACAGTCCCTCTCTACGAAACGTCATGCCGCCGGCAGAGAGTACAACTAAACCTTGCAGCTTCAAGCGATAATCGTGTGATCTCCAAAAAAGACGCACGTTGCAAACAAGACGTTGCTCCGACGCCCGGTGCAACACCGTCTTCAATATAAGACATAATTGCTAATAGAAAATCTATCCATTTATTATGACTCGTTTGATTATGTCATTGATTCTCATTGGTTGTCACACAAACACTATACTCATATTGGCTAATGAAAATCACGGAAATAGTGAAACGAGCCATTAAGAACGCTTGAACCAGTAGGTCTATATAGTACCGAGGGTCACGTTTGAAGATTATTTCGTCTGTTTGAAAGGGGCTAGACTTACCCAGAAAAAGGGTTACTTGCTGTTTATTTTTGTAAAACAGTTCATTCTCATCATCATTAAGTACCATCTCCGCAACGAAGGTTGGCTGCAACGTATTTCCAACATCTCCTGTCTCTTGTCTTGGTAGTGCACTCTGCTAGACTGTAACCTGTCCATCGTGTGATGTTCCTCTCCCACTTGTATTTCTGCCAACCTCTTGCTCGCATCCTTTTGACTTTACCCTCAAGTAAGGTCTTCAATAAGGTGTCATGTCTTTTAATGTGTCCAAAGTATTTATTTGCCTGATCTTTATTTCTCATAGTAGTTCTTTCTTCATATTAAGTGTCTTTAGCACCTCTTTATTTGTTTTCTTCTCTTTCCATGATGTTCTCCCTATTTTTCTATATACCCACATCTTAAAGGCATCAATTTTGTCTTCTAATTGTTTATTTAGTGTCCATGTTTCTGAGCCATTCATTAATATAGAATAGATGTAGCATTTTATAATTCTCATTTTTAACTTGTTTGTAATTTGTTTAGATATTAATAATTTCCTCATGTCGTTGAAGGTACTTTTAGCCATTCCTATTCTCCTTTTAACTTCTGTTTCACAACTGCCATCATTTGTGACTATGTGTCCAAGATATTGATAAGGTTTTACTTGTTGTAGTTTCTCTCCATGTATGCGCTTCATGTTTAGCTCTTGTTCTTCTGTGTCTTTGCTGATTATCATGGTTTTTGTTTTTTGAATGTTTATATCCAGTCCATATTCATTACTTGATTTACTGAGTTGATCTATTAGTCTGTATAGTTCATGTTCACTTTCTGCCATAAGAACAGTGTCACCTGCATATCTAAGGTTGTTTATTATTTCATTAGTTCATTCTGCATAGATTCAAATATCATTTTGCCCCATAGTACAATATATACTGGTGAATTAGTAACAAATATTCATTTTTCCTTTAGCGCTGAAGTTAGCGCATAGGGCAGAGGTCAGATCTCTCAAATTCTGTCTGTTCAAAGCTATTCTGTGCAGTTCTTGAATAGTATGAATATTGGTTGTTTTACTTTCTCTAAGTATTGTTCTTCTGAGTGTTTAGTAACAAATATTAGTGATTGAAAAATTATGGACTAATTAGTTCGTATAATTAATTATGTAGTTAAGACAAATTTCCATACCCGAAAATTCTGATGCTAGTTTTTAACAGTGTAAATTAATCATTTTCTGAGTTTCTAGTCTCAAAATAAATCATTTTCTGAGTTTCTAGTCTCAAAATTAATCATTTTCTGAGTTTCTAGTCTCAAAATAAATCATTTTCTGAGTTTCTAGTCTCAAAATTAATCATTTTCTGAGTTTCTAGTCTCAAAATTAATCATTTTCTGAGTTTCCAGTCTCAAAATTAATCATTTTCTGAGTTTCCAGTCTCAAAATTAATCATTTTCTGAGTTTCTAGTCTCAAAATTAATCATTTTCTGAGTTTCTAGTCTCAAAAATCATAGGCTGCTACATCTATTCCATATTAATGTATGGCTCAGAAACATGGATACTAAATAAACAATTAGAAGACAAAATTGATGCCTTTGAGATGTGGGTATATAGAAGAATAGGGAGAACATCATGGAACAAGAAGAAAACAAATAAAGAGCTGCTAAAGACACTTAACATGAAGAAAGAACTACTAAGAGAAATAAAGATCAGGCAAATAAAATACTTTGGACACATTAAAAGACATGACACTCTATTGAAGACCTTACTTGAAGGTAAAGTCAAAGGGAAGCGAGCAAGAGGTGGGCAGAGATACAAGTGGGAGAGTAACATCATCGATTGACAGGTTACAGTCTAGCAGAGTGCACCACCAAGATAAGAGACGGAGATCTGTTGCAGTCAACCTTCGTTACAGAAACGGCACTTGATGGTGATGAGTCTCAAAATCCAATAATTAGGCTTATATTTGGCTTATATGTTTCCTGAACCTTGGAAATAACTGTATGTAGTATTTTTTCTCATAAATTATACTGTTCTTTTTCTTCTTCAGCTTTCGTTCTCAAACTCCTGCAGATTAGCAGGATGTAGTCCGGAGAACGGAATGCGTTGTGTCATGGTTTACAGCATTGCTGCGATATATATGCCTTTCTGTCTGACACATCCGACTTCAGCATGGCTTTTGGTCACTGGCCCTATATGGGACGGGACAGCCAACTTCATCCCATAACCTCCTTAGTCGCCTTTTACGACATGCGTGAAACGTAAACAGTGTTGCTATTCTCTGCATACCTTTCGGGCCCCGGCAACACACGGGCGAATTATGCTGTATAATTACAAATACAAATATGAATTGTGTTAAACATTTTTTCTTTCACACTATCCACAGGAAAATGGTTCAGGTTCCAGATATAGAATATATGCACATTCAATGCAAATTTATTAAGTTTAGCTTACAAAATGTAAACCATAATGTGTAAAAATCACATAAATATGCCATTTTTTTTGGCAAAATACTCATACAATATTAAAGATTATCATCATTATCAGGCGCCATGCTGGCTGGCGTAGGCGGTCATGGCTCTCCACAGCTCTCTGTCCACAGTATTATGTATCAAGATCGTTGTTGTTTCCCTGCTGTACCAGGCTGCCAAACTGTCTAAAATTTTCTCACGTTGTCGCCCTCTGTCTCTGTTGCCTTTAATTTTTCCTGTTGTGACTATGTTCTCCAAATCTGCCTGTCTCATAAAGTGGCCAAAAAATGAAAATTATTGAAGACTAGACTAACATTTATTTCCACTGATATCCCTTCCAAACATTAAATCGCGTAACACAAAAACTATAGCCAGTAAACACAAGCCAGTAAACACAAGCCAGTAAACACAAGCCAGTAAACACAAGCCAATAAACACAAGCCAGTAAACACAAGCCAGTAAACACAAGCCAGTAAACACAAGCCAGTAAACACAAGCCAGTAAACACAAGCCAGTAAACACAAGCCAGTAAACACAAGCCAGTAAACACAAGCCAGTAAACACAAGCCAGTAAACACAAGCCAGTAAACCGTGTAAGGAAATAGATACTATTAGGTTTAAGAAAATGTAACGTGTTGGTAAGCATCCATAGACAATTTTTTGGCACAATACTCCTGTAGTTTGCCGTTGCTTTCAGGAGGGACATCCGATTTAAACTGACACCGAGGAAAACACATACATTCTCAATCGCTATTTTGCCTGCGAATCTTGACTGCGCAGTTGAGATCAAGTGAAGAACGACAATGGCGCTGGCAAAATTAAAACAGATAAATAAACTATGACAAGGTACAAACATAAGAACCAAGTTGTGATTACTACGAACATGTGTATTTCCTGTGACGACATATGGATGTGAAGCATTGACACTAAATAAAACAGTGGCCAAGATAATAACATCATTTGAATTAAAGTGTTATAGAAGAGTTCTGAGAATACCATGGACAGCGAAGGAAACAAACCAGGAGGTGTTACGAACAATTAACTTCCAGGAAGGCTGGCTTCTGAACACCATATTAAAGAAAAAGCTAGTTTTTTTCGATCATATTAAGAGACACGACGGCATGGAGAGAGTGTTACTGGAGGGGATGATAGAAGGCAACAGGGACAGAGGCCGACCAAGACGCCGTTGGACAAAAGACATTCAAGAATGCCTGCGCTTGTCACTGAAAGATGCAGGACAACGGAGAATTCAAGTGATCCATAGGAAAGACTACGTTCTGGAAAGAATATGGTTTGAGTCATGAATGTTTGAGTCATGAATGTTTGAGTCATGAATGTTTGAGTCAGTTATGTTTGAGTCATGAATGTTTAAGTCATGAATGTTTGAGTCATGAATGTTTGAGTCATGAATGTTTGAGTCATGGATATTGATACCATCCTCCTCTTTCTCTTTAGGTTCTACGTCCCTGCCTTACGCCTAGTTTATTGCTTGCCGCGCAATCTCTCAACTCTTTTTGTCCATTTGACCGTGTATACGATTTTATTACCTCTAAATGCTCGAGAATTTTGTTCCCGTATATTTTACCGGTATGAACTGGGCTTGTTCTACTATATAATCTGGTATATTGGGTTAATACGTCCTCTGTTTTAGCTGACAATTGTGGAGACCAAACTATTTTGAATTTTTTTAATCTTCTAATTTATCTCAACTTTACTTGCATTATATCTGATCTATTTTCACTTTTATGTTCCCATGTAGCTGTGAATGTAGATGTTCCCATGTAGCTGTGAATGTAGATGTTCCCATGTAGCTGTGAATGTAGATGGTCCCATGTAGCTGTGAATGTAGATGGTCCCATGTAGCTGTGAATGTAGATGGTCCCATGTAGCTGTGAATGTAGATGTTCCCATGTAGCTGTGAATGTAGATGTTCTAATGTAGCTGTGAATGTAGATGTTCCCATGTAGCTGTGAATGTAGATGTTTCTCATGTAGCTGTGAATGTAGATGTTTCTCATGTAGCTGTGAATGTAGATGTTCCCATGTAGCTGTGAATCTAGATGTTCCCATGTAGCTGTGAATGTAGATGTTCCCATGTAGCTGTGAATGTAGATATTCCCATGTAGCTGTGAATGTAGATGGTCCCATGTAGCTGTGAATGTAGATGGTCCCATGTAGCTGTGAATGTAGATGTTCCCATGTAGCTGTGAATGTAGATGGTCCCATGTAGCTGTGAATGTAAATGTTCTAATGTAGCTGTGAATGTAGATGTTCCCATGTAGCTGTGAATGTAGATGTTTCTCATGTAGCTGTGAATGTAGATGTTTCTCATGTAGCTGTGAATGTAGATGTTCCCATGTAGCTGTGAATCTAGATGTTCCCATGTAGCTGTGAATGTAGATGTTCCCATGTAGCTGTGAATGTAGATATTCCCATGTAGCTGTGAATGTAGATGGTCCCATGTAGCTGTGAATGTAGATGGTCCCATGTAGCTGTGAATGTAGATGTTTCTCATGTAGCTGTGAATGTAGATGTTTCTCATGTAGCTGTGAATGTAGATGTTCCCATGTAGCTGTGAATCTAGATGTTCCCATGTAGCTGTGAATGTAGATGTTCCCATGTAGCTGTGAATGTAGATATTCCCATGTAGCTGTGAATGTAGATGGTCCCATGTAGCTGTGAATGTAGATGTTCCCATGTAGCTGTGAATGTAGATGGTCCCATGTAGCTGTGAATGTAAATGTTTCTCATGTAGCTGTGAATGTAGATGTTGCTCATGTAGCTGTGAATGTAGATGTTCTCATGTAGCTGTGAATGTAGATGTTCTCATGTAGCTGTGAATGTAGATGTTCACATGTAGCTGTGAATGTAGATGTTCTAATGTAGCTGTGAATGTAGATGTTCCCATGTAGCTGTGAATGTAGATGTTCCCATGTAGCTGTGAATGTAGATGTTTCTCATGTAGCTGTGAATGTAGATGTTCTAATGTAGCTGTGAATGTAGATGTTCCCATGTAGCTGTAAATGTAGATGTTCCCGTGTAGCTGTGAATGTAATCTTGCCTCATTCTGCGAATACTTTACAGAATAAAACTATAATGTATTGCATCGATCAGACAAATGAGTTTCACGTGCATCTTTCAGTCTGACCCATAGACACGATACTCCAGATACTGAGACACGACTGGAGATAAATGGAAGAAATAAAGCTACAACAGCCACGGGAATTTTAACAAAACAAATTCTACTATTATGTCTACAGAAATCAGTCAAGAAATCTCACTGGAATAAGAAAAGATGTCAGAACAAATTAGTCCGCAGAATTATATAAGACTAGTTCGATAATTGAAAAACATCCGTCTAAAATGACTCTAGTGGCTTTTCATGTGATTTTCATTGGCTAAAAATATGCTCAAAGTATGTAGTGCCCAATGGAAATACGGGTACAATCAAATGAGACATTTTAGAAATATGTTTGACAATTAGCCAGGAGATCGTAAAACATCGATGGTCACGGATCAAGGTATTAGCTACAAAATGTAAAAAAAACAACAACAGAGGCATACGCTATAGCTACAATAATTTCAAAGGAACTGATGATTGGTGAGAGTTGATAGATAATTGCAGATAGTTGATTGCTGATTGTCGAGAGTTGATTATTATTGGAGAGAGTTGATTCATTGTAGGAAAGATGATTTATTATTGTAGAGAGTTGATTCATTATTGTAGAGAGTTGATTGATGGTAGGATATAATTGATTCATGATCGAAGAGAGTTGATTCATTATTGAAGAGAGTTGATTCATTATTGAAGAGAGTTGATTCATTATTGTAATTGATTCATTATTGAAGAGAGTTGATTCATTATTGAAGAGAGTTGATTCATTATTGAAGAGAGTTGATTGATGGTTGGATATAGTTGATTTATGATTGGAGAGATTTGATTCATTATCGAAGAGAGACCGATGAGATTGATGGTTAGAAAGGAGTGATGAGTGTTTGTTTGATGAATGGAGAGATCTTAGTGGTGATTGGACAGGATTGGTTAATGATTGAAGTAAGTTGATTGATGATTGAAGACAGTTAATTGATAACTGGAAATTATTGATTGAAAACCACCAACACACTACTTCTGATGGTTTTACTTTGAGATTAGTTGCATTTAATATTCAAAGTATGTTCTGGTACCATTTTTCCTGTGCCTAGTTTAAACTTTGAACGGAAAAAAATGTCTCTACACCTGAGAATCGATTCTGGAATACACTGTTAGGATGCTAGTGCATTAAGCGTCGAACTGTCACGACTTCTACTTACACAGGTCTATCGGCATTAGAAGCGGTCCACGGCGGAACAACTAGATGACAATCGATGCCTGCTGACAATTAGTGTCAAACGTAAATAATTACAGTTTCCAAGAAAGTTGTTTCGTCTTTTCTTAAGCAAATACACTCTTCTACCCCTGATGCTGGAAGGCAACAAAGGGTTCAGCGAATAGATAGATAGATAGATAGATAGATAGATAGATAGGTAGATAGATAGATAGATAGATAGATAGATAGATAGATAGATAGATAGATAGATAGATAGATAGATAGATAGATAGATAGATATATAGATAGATAGATAGATAGATAGATAGATAGATAGATAGATAGATAGATAGATAGATAGATAGATAGATAGATAGATAGATAGATAGATAGATAGATAGATAGATAGATAGATAGATAGATAGATAGATAGATAGATAGATAGATAGATAGATAGATAGATAGATAGATAGATAGATAGATAGATAGATAGATAGATAGATAGATAGATAGATAGATAGATAGATAGATAGATAGATAGATAGATAGATAGATAGATAGATAGATAGATAGATAGATAGATAGATAGATAGATAGAATGCACACCTTGAATTGTATGAAAATGTGTGTTTGTAACTAAACTACACTTTGAAGTGTAATGTGACTCCTTTTTGTAAACTAAGGTTAACTTTGAAGTGTATTGGGACTCCTGTTTGTAAACTATTGTACACTTTGAAGTGTATGGCGACTTTTGTTTGTCAAGTGTATGGTGACATTTGTTTGTCATGCGTATGGCGACTTTTGCTTGTCAAGTGTATGGCGACTTTTGTTTGTCAAGTGTTTGGTGACTTTGTTTGTCAAGTTTATGGTGACTCCTGTTTGTGAAGTGTATGATGACTCCTGTTTGTGAAATATATGGTGACTCCTCTTTGTGAAATATATAAATGAGTGATGAGGATGTGTCTGAGGGATTCAATCTGTTGAGCGAGATGATGAGGATGTGTCTGATTGATTCAATCTGTTGAGATGATGAGAATGTGTCTGAGTGATTCAATCTGTTGAGATGATGAGAATGTGTCTGAGTGATTCAATCTGTTGAGATGATGAGAATGTGTCTGAGTGATTCAATCTGTTGAGATGATGAGAATGTGTCTGAGTGATTCAATCTGTTGAGCGAGATGATGAGGATGTTTCTGAGTATCTTTCCACACTTATGCAGTCCTGCAAGTTAATTGAGAGTCTTCCTTTTAAAGTGAGGCATTTCATTTTTTCGATGCATTTCATTGGTCAATTTGTGTATATTTCGCATCCGCAACCGATGTAAAATAACGGGAAAAGTCAAGTACGTCACGTTGGAAGGATTATTTGATTTCCAATTTAACTTACGGGTCTTACTGTCTATAAGCATGTCATCTGCTGGCTATAGCTAGGGTACATCATCACAAGCCCGAAGAAATGATGGGAAACTGTACAAATGAAAAGATCGAAATTGGAAACATGTTTGTAAATAATGGGCAACACAGAATTTTTCCCGTCAGGGAATTACAGGAAGATTTCCAGTGGCTTGTCTGATAAAAGTCACAAGCCCCTGTTGACGCCACATAATGTTCATGTGGTTGTTTTTTAAAATGTACATTCTGATAGAAAACATCTAGTCCTTTCAAGGAATGGAACCATCTAGTTTAAGTGCCACACCCCTATTTATAATTTATATCAATCAATTATTTAAAAATAAATAATTTTCCTAAATTAAACTTATTCAAGAGGAGCATTGTCGCCTTTAGGTATATCAGTAAAAGCAAGGAAAATATGGGTAAAGTAACAATTATCAATATTTCTGTTGACGTCAGAAGTTATAATTTCTATATTTAGAGATGTATTTCTCCGAGCATAGAAAGCACATATGTCATGGCGGAGTTGAGAAAATAGTTCAGGATTTCTAATCAATACATCGCTGATGTCAGAAATGGCAAGGCCGATATACTTGAAAGAGAAGGAGGGAATTATTTCAGGCAGAAACAAGTATAACATGTCAAGATGACAAGAAATTTGTCAAGAATGGATAGGTAATAGAAAGATTGGACGGGAAATAGAGAAGTCAATGATTACTTAAGTTAGCTTTTTCCCTGTTATCATGAAATGTTAGGTTGTCTTAATTTAGCTTGTCTGTCATCATGAAATGTTAGGTTGTCTTACATTAGCTTGTCTGTTATCATGAAATGTTAGGTTGTCTTACATTAGCTTGTCTGTCATCATGAGATGTTAGGTTGTCTTGCATTAGCTTGTCTGTTATCATGAAGTGCTGCAATGTTGTGAGAACGGAGGTACATAAAATAATAATGATAATACCCATAATCCGTTACGGTCGTTGGGGTGTCACATTGAGACATTTGATGCAGAAAGATCTCCACGTAGGGGTGTCACATTGAGACATTTGATGCAGAAAGATCTCCACGTAGGGGGTGTTAGTCCCCTACTACATTAGTTCTCTACTACATTAGTCCTCTACTACATTAGTTCTCTACTACATTAGTTCTCTACTACATTAGTTCTCTACTACATTAGTTCTCTACTACATGTCCTCTACTACATTAGTTCTCTACTACATTAGTTCTCTACTACATTAGTTCTCTACTACATTAGTTCTCTACTACATGTCCTCTACTACATTAGTTCTCTACTACATTAGTTCTCTACTACATTAGTTCTCTACTACATTAGTTCTCTACTACATGTCCTCTACTACATTAGTTCTCTACTACATTAGTTCTCTACTACATTAGTTCTCTACTACATGTCCTCTACTACATTAGTTCTCTACTACATTAGTTCTCTACTACATTAGTCCTCTACTACATTAGTTCTCTACTACATTAGTTCTCTACTACATTAGTTCTCTACTACATTAGTTCTCTACTACATTAGTTCTCTACTACATTAGTCCTCTACTTCATTAGTCCTCTACTACATTAGTTCTCTACTACATTAGTTCTCTACTACATTAGTTCTCTACTACATTAGTTCTCTACTACATTAGTTCTCTACTACATTAGTTCTCTACTACATGTCCTCTACTACATTAGTTCTCTACTACATTAGTTCTCTACTACATTAGTTCTCTACTACATTAGTTCTCTACTACATGTCCTCTACTACATTAGTTCTCTACTACATTAGTTCTCTACTACATTAGTTCTCTACTACATTATTTCTCTAATACATGTCCTCTACTACATTAGTTCTCTACTACATTAGTTCTCTACTACATTAGTTCTCTACTACATTAGTTCTCTACTACATGTCCTCTACTACATTAGTTCTCTACTACATTAGTTCTCTACTACATTAGTTCTCTACTACATGTCCTCTACTACATTAGTTCTCTACTACATGTCCTCTACTACATTAGTTCTCTACTACATTAGTTCTCTACTAAATTAGTTCTCTACTACATTAGTTCTCTACTACATTAGTCCTCTACTACATTAGTTCTCTACTACATTAGTTCTCTACTACATTAGTCCTCTACTTCATTAGTCCTCTACTACATTAGTTCTCTACTATATTAGTTCTCTACTACATTAGTTCTCTACTACATTAGTCCTCTACTACATTAGTTCTCTACTACATTAGTTCACTACTAAATTAGTTCTCTACTACATTAGTTCTCTACTACATTAGTTCTCTATTACATTAGTCCTCTACTACATTAGTTCTCTACTACATTAGTTCTCTACTAAATTAGTTCTCTACTACATTAGTCCTCTACTTCATTAGTCCTCTACTACATTAGTTCTCTACTACATTAGTTCTCTACTACATTAGTTCTCTACTACATTAGTTCTCTACTACATGTCCTCTACTACATTAGTTCTCTACTACATTAGTTCTCTACTACATTAGTTCTCTACTTCATTAGTCCTCTACTACATTAGTCCTCTACTACATTAGTTCTCTACTTCATTAGTCCTCTACTACATTAGTTCTCTACTTCATTAGTCCTCTACTACATTAGTCCTCTACTTCATTAGTCCTCTACTACATTAGTCCTCTACTACATTAGTTCTCTACTTCATTAGTCCTCTACTACATTAGTCCTCTACTACATTAGTTCTCTACTTCATTAGTCCTCTACTACATTAGTCCTCTACTACATTAGTCCTCTACTTCATTAGTCCTCTACTACATTAGTCCTCTACTACATTAGTTCTCTACTTCATTAGTCCTCTACTACATTAGTCCTCTACTACATTAGTTCTCTACTTCATTAGTCCTCTACTACATTAGTTCTCTACTTCATTAGTTCTCTACTACATTAGTTCTCTACTTCATTAGTCCTCTACTACATTAGTCCTCTACTACATTAGTTCTCTACTACATTAGTCCTCTACTACATTAGTTCTCTACTACATGTCCTCTACTACATTAGTCCTCTACTTCATTAGTCCTCTACTACATGTCCTCTACTACATTAGTCCTCTACTTCATTAGTCCTCTACTACATTAGTTCTCTACTTCATTAGTCCTCTACTACATTAGTCCTCTACTACATTAGTTCTCTACTACATTAGTTCTCTACTACATTAGTTCTCTACTACATTAGTTCTCTACTACATTAGTTCTCTACTAAATTAGTTCTCTACTACATTAGTTCTCTACTACATGTCCTCTACAACATTAGTTCTCTACTACATTAGTTCTCTACTAAATTAGTTCTCTACTACATTAGTTCTCTACTACATTAGTCCTCTACTACATTAGTTCTCTACTACATTAGTTCTCTACTACATTAGTTCTCTACTACATTAGTTCTCTACTAAATTAGTTCTCTACTACATTAGTTCTCTACTACATTAGTTCTCTACTAAATTAGTTCTCTACTACATTAGTTCTCTACTACATTAGTCCTCTACTACATTAGTTCTCTACTACATTAGTTCTCTACTACATTAGTTCTCTACTACATTAGTTCTCTACTACATTAGTTCTCTACTACATTAGTTCTCTACTACATGTCCTCTACTACATTAGTTCTCTACTACATTAGTTCTCTACTACATTAGTTCTCTACTATATTAGTTCTAACATGCGCAAACACATTGGTCTTATGTTCTCTGTAACATTTACCCAATACACACTTCTATAGCAGTTACTTTGACACGCCTAGATTTTTCTTTCGAAGTCCGCAGTTAGCGTCCAGTTCTCACAGCCGTATAGAAATATTAAAACAAATTATCTTTCTGTTGTTGTGATTGACATAACCTCGGTTTTTCCTAGTTTATCTCCATGTTAAAGTCCCTACATGTTGTGTGCAGTCTATGCATATGTTGTTATAGTTGTCCCTACATGTTGTGTGCAGTCTATGCATATGTTGTTATAGTTGTCCCTACATGTTGTGTGCAGTCTATTCATATGTTGTTGTATTTATTCTGATGTTGATATTATTGCTTGATCGTCTACAAAAAGTTCACTCAGTATTCCCTCAGTGGATGGAAACAATGGAGACAGTGGCGTGGACATGGGAAAACTCCCTCAGTGGATGGAAACAATGGAGACAGTGGCGTGGACAAGGGAAAACTCCCTCAGTGGATGGAAACAATGGAGACAGTGGCGTGGACAAGGGAAAACTCCCTCAGTGGATGGAAACAATGGAGACAGTGGCGTGGACAAGGGAAAACTCCCTCAGTGGATGGAAACAATGGAGACAGTGGCGTGAACAAGGAAAAACTTCCTCAGTGGATGGAAACAATGGAGACACTGTCGTGGACAAGGAAAAACTCCCTCAGTGGATGGAAACAATGGAGACAGTGGCGTGGACAAGGAAAAACTCCCTCAGTGGATGGAAACAATGGAGACACTGTCGTGGACAAGGAAAAACTCCCTCAGTGGATGGAAACAATGGAGACAGTGGCGTGAACAAGGAAAAACTCCCTCAGTGGATGGAAACAATGGAGACAGTGGCGTGAACAAGGAAAAACTCCCTCAGTGGATGGAAACAATGGAGACAGTGGCGTGAACAAGGAAAAACTCCCTCAGTGGATGGAAACAATGGAGACAGTGGCGTGAACAAGGAAAAACTCCCTCAGTGGATGGAAACAATGGAGACAGTGGAGTGGACAAGGAAAAAATCCCTCAGTGGATAGAAACAATGGAGACAGTGGCGTGGACAAGGTAAAACTCCCTCAGTGGATGGAAACAATGGAGACAGTGGCGTGGACAAGGAAAAACTCCCTCAGTGGATGGAAACAATGGAGACAGTGGCGTGGACAAGGAAAAACTCCCTCAGTGGATGGAAACAATGGAGACAGTGGCGTGGACAAGGAAAAACTCTCTCAGTGGATGGAAACAATGGAGACAGTGGCGTGGACAAGGAAAAACTCCTTAAGTGGATGGAATCAATAGAGACAGTGGCGTGGACAAGTACCTCAGTTGATGGAATCAATAGAGACAGTGGCGTGGACGAGAAAAAACTCTACTTGACTTAGTACAACAAAACAGGAAAATTAAAGACACACATTAAATGAAGTTTACTAATAACCGAATGGTTAGTTAACCACGTGAGGAGGTACGATTCTCTTTCCAAAAATATCTTACAGGGAACAGTTACGGGTGGAAGAAGAAGAAGAGTCCAGAGGAAAGTATGGATTGTTAATATTAAAGACTGAACAGGATTAAGATTCTCTACACCCAAACAAAAAACTGATAAGACATGGCGAAATTTGTCTAGTGATGTGACACCTCTACAACTCTGAAAGGTTATGAGTTTGACGGCGAGGAAAAACCGGACAATCATAGCAATTCACACAGAACGACGTTTCAACCCCAATGCCTTTCTTTATTAAGAATAATTTGACACAGTACATGTAAGGGACAGTAGTTTCACCGATGCGGGCCCGTAGATTAAAAGGAAGACGTGATTTTTCAGGTTCTCAAACCCCCCCCCCTCCGTCCTCTTACAATATCACAACACGATTTATAGTACTAGGAATTTAGACAGAAGGTAGGCCAGCAACATATAGCCCCCACCCCGCACATTTTTTCGTGAATATCTGCTCCCCTGATCACAATTTTACAGATTTTTTTGCACAGGACTGAACAAATTCTTCTTCTAAAAGTCGATCTAGCACGCAAAACGTATAAATGGCGACTTTGTGAAATCACTCTCTCTCTCCCTTCCCTAAAGAAAATAATATCTACGGCCCTACAACAATATTAAATGCGATGACATAATAGAATTGCTATACCTCATATATAGCAGTGATAAATGTAATCACGTGACATAATTGCTATCCCTCAAATATAGCAGCGATAAATGTAATCACGTGACATAATTGTTATTTGTCAAATATAGCAGAGATAAATGTAATCATGTGACATAATTGTTATTCGTCAAATAATGATTAACGTTAATATAAATATGTTTTTTTTTAAAATTTGATGTGTATGTTCGCCAATTATTAGCAAATCAATAGTGCTCTTGTTTTTAATTTGTCTAGTGCAATGGATTGCAACCATCACAGCGACATATCTTCTAACACTTTTTTGTAGACATATACGAAGTCGGATGTGTCTTTGTGTGCCATTGGTGCAATTAAAACGGCAACACAACGCATTTCCGTTCTCTGAGCTCGAAATCTAGTACAACGGCAGTACTGCTACAGGGTAGACCCGGTGGGAGTTTGAGATCGAACGAGCAAAAAAATGTACACATGTGTGCACATGTGAGTTGAAACGTTACCCTCAGAACTTTTAGAGATTTTGACTAATGGGAAATGAGGCTTATAAAATGACTTAATGTTTGATTGACTAGTACACAGAAATAAAATTGCACGGCGTGGGTGGGCGGAACAACAAAGAAACCTGTCGCAAGGGCCAGAGTTGTGCCATGATGTCGACGTCTGTTTCGACGGCATTAGACTCGAAACACCATCGAGTCGAATGGCTGCTGGAACAGAGGGCGGAGCACTTATGGGAATGCCCCACGTGCTGTGAGGTCAGTTTTCTAATCAAGAATCAAGAACAGAAGTAAAATTATACTGACCAATGTTCTCAGGATAATAGTCAAATATCGCGTCTTTTTCCATTAGTTATTATATCTCATTGTGTAGTAGGTCATGTCTAGAAATAAAATTAAAATTTTATCAACAATAGTTGACAGATTGTTGACTTGGTTTCCTCCTTCCTTCCTTCCCCCTTCCCTTGTCAACAACGTTTTCAGAAATCTCGTCAGTAAATGTTGCCCCAGGTTTTGTAGAGAACACATGAACTGTTTCGGTTTATTCAATAATAAAAACAGTTTCGACACGAAAGATATCTAAAAGAGCTTGGTAAAAGGCCCTTGAAAGTGATTTGCCTTAGGCATCTGAAACCTATGGGACTTTCTGCACAAAATTAGAGAGAGAAAAAAAAACTATCGCAACCATGTCACAGTAAGCACGTTCAATCGAGGCTTATGGGAATATGAAAGCGCATAACGAAATCGATCAACGAATTCCGTCACTGTTCATTACCATATAGCATAGATCAATAACTGTTATTGATTTCTCTTCGGGTTGTAATATCGATTAAAAGCATTGTAGCAGAAGTGATACCTAGCAGTGGAAAAGCTTGAGATGTGTAAATATTATAGTGGAGTGTAATATTTGAACAAAAGAAATCAATCTATAATGGGTAACGCTAGATTTTCCCAGTGTCATAGCGATTAAAGTATCAATCATAATCTGCGCGGTCAACCGGTACAATGACACTTTGAAGACTTTAATAACACATTTGTACACCAACACTCTTTTGTACTTGTATACTCTGAGGTGCAATGACACACCGGTACATCAACACTTTAATAACACTTTTGTACACCAACACTCATGTGCTTGTATCCTTTGTGGTACAATGACACACCGGTACATCAGAACTTCTGTATAATGACATACCTGTACGCGAGCGCACATACAAACGCACGGAAATCCACATTTTGTATTATGCCTGTGATATCGACCTCTTGGCTGAATTCGAATCTAAACTTCAGGAATTCAACTCAAAGTTGGAAGACGTTAGTCGGAAAAATGATATGGAAATAAGCACTGATGGTGTGCAAGATTCCACGAATATCTGGTAAAAACGGTCACAAACTTGAAGAAGTTACCAAATATCTTTTGTCCCAAATATGTGACGATGGCAACTCACATCCTTCTATCATTTACTCACATCGATTGGTCCGAAGAGTCAATCAACAGATCTACTCACATCCTAAGAAATGCAGTTAATTTAAATTAATGCAATTCTTCTTGATTCTTGATAAGAAACTGGCCTCACAGCACGTGGGGATTTCCCATAAGTGCTCAGCCCTCTGTTCCAGCAGCCATTCGACTCGATGGTGTATCGAGTCTAATGAAGCCGAAACAGACATAGACATCAGGGCACAACTCTGGTCCTTGCGACATGTTTCTTTATTGTTCCTCCCACCCACGCCGTGCCCATAACTAATTCAAACACAACATCGGCCTGTTGGAACAACATGGTAACTGTTATCGAAGTCCTTGTCCATGTAATAGTCCTTGTCTCGATTGGTCAGCTCTCGGTGACTTCAGTACACAGATTGAATGTATTGACAATGTCACATTTTTTGGGGGGAGGATATAATTGGTGAAGTAAAGAAAACCTGTTTACTTGAGTAGCAAGGCGATTCGGTGCCGCTAGAACGGACCTCGTTCAATTCAAGTCATCTGTAAGAATTGTTCACATTAACTGAGTCACATGACGCATCAATTTCAGGTGAGTCATATCTGACACAAGATGTGACCATGCTGATTATAATAAAACTGATGTATCTGATATGGCGGTACACCTGATGTTGTGGATGCCGGTGGTAAATTTGAATGTCAATTAATAGTACTAACGCTGTTTCGTTTCAATGCGGCGACACACATTCTGCGCCAGGTGTATTTTCTATTGTAGTAGAGGAGCTGTGTCACTTTTTAGTGCAGTAATGATAACACATTTTCTTTGTTAACTTCCAGTAGTCTAGCTTAGCAACGACACATTTTCTGTTGTAGCATGTATCACATATCGCCAGTTTGTTGCCGCGGCCCGAAAGAAGAGCAAAAAATAACAACACTGTTTACTTTCCACGTATGTAGTTAAAGGCGACTAAGGAGCTTGTGAGATGGAGTTGGCTGTCCCATCCCATATAGGGTCAGTGACCCAAAGCCATTCTCAAGTCGGATGTGTCAGGCCAAAATGCGCAGATATCGCAGCAATTCTGTAAACCATGGCACAACGCATTCCGTTCTCTTGACTACATCCTGGGAATCTGCAGGAGTTTGAGAACGAACGCAGAAGAAGAAGAAGAAGTATCACATATTTCTTTCTGCGTATAGTGTCGATAACACTTTCTCATTTGTAGCAGATACCACATATTTCTGAGTCTAGTGTTCTTCTTCTCTTCTGCGTTCGTTCTCAAACTCCTGCAGATTAGCAGGATGTAGTCCAGAGAACCGAATGCGTTGTGTCATGGTTTACATCATTGCTACGATATGTGCGCCTTTCGGTCTGGATAGTACACGCTGCTGGATAGTGGGTATGTAGGTAGGTAGGTAGTTAATGAGTTTACATCTCTTTTGGAGAGGCATGACCCTGTCAACCAGCGAACAACAAAGTCCAAATAGGTTTCATCAGGACACACTACAATAAAATATTAGAGGTAACAAAGACCCCATATTACATATATGCTAGATAGTTGTTGTTCGTCCATCACATGATGATGATGACCATTTGTTACATCCACTTTTGAAAATTCAATTTTAGTTATGTCCTTGATTATGAGTTCGTAGATGGCTAATGAGCCCTATTCGAGCTGTAAATGTCCTTGGACAGTTCGGACATAGAATGACGACTGTAGACGGATCTTGATCTATCCGTGACTTTCTAGCTGCTCTCCGCTGTTGAGCTGCCGCATTTCTCTTCTTTTCACAAGATGATGCGCTCTTTGTGATTTTAGAACGCCATGTAGATCTATTTTGTGCAAGTTCTTCCCATGTATCGTGGTCTATTTCAAAGGCTTTCAGTGAGTTCTTTAACGAGTCCTTGTAGCGCTTCCTTTCGCCACCTTGAGATCGTATACCCTTCTCTAGCTCACCATAGAGAAGTATCCTTGACAGACGATGGTCTGGCATACGCACCAAATGACCTGCCCAACGTATCTGTGTCTGCATCAGGATAGTGTCAATGCTTGGGATACCAGCTCTATCACGGACAGTGGTATCTGGAATCTTGTCTTGCCATCTGATGTTCATAACTTTACTGAGACAATTTGTATGAAAATGATTAAGTTTTTTTCACATGACGTCTATACACAGTCCATGTTTCACTATCGTATAACAGCACTGGAAGTACCGCTGCTCTGTCCATGTTTCACTATCGTATAACAGCACTGGAAGTACCACTGCTCTGTAAACTTTCAGCTTAGATAGTAGGACCATTGTCGTGCTATAATAGAGATCCAGCGGAAATTTGAAAATGAAGATAGGCTATTCCTGAGATACGCTATAAGATGTCACCTATATGATGTCACCTATATGATGTCACCTATATGATGTCACCTATATGATGTCACCTATATGATGTCACCTATATGATGTCACCTATATGATGTCACCTATATGATGTCACCTATATGATGTCACCTATATGATGTCACCTATATGATGTCACATATATGATGTCACATATATGATGTCACATATATGATGTCACCTATTTCAATCAATCTTCTGTTGAGAGCATATAATATTTTCAGTAGTAATTTACGACTATGAATGAAGCCCTTTGAATAAGGGAGCATTAGAACACGGAAATAAAGATTTGCTAATCATTGGAAACACACATACTAAAACACACAGAAAAAGAAGTTTCGACCAAAAGTATTTATCACGACTACATTCACGGCAAAAATAAAACGAAGAGCAAGAATGGCAATATTGATCTTCACCAATCAGAGCTAGATGTGGAGATAACCAGGAAAGGTTAAACTAGAAGGTCTGAGGTGAAAGAACACAAACAGTAATATACACAACACAATGTACAAAATATATGTGAAAAAGACAGGGTAATGACGGAACAACGGGATATCATCCATACGACTGGTGGGTGTTGATTCCTGAAGGTTCAAACGTGCCACATTGATATATATATATATATATATATATATATATATATATATATATATATATATATATATATATATATATTCACGAAATAAATAAATCGAAATACATAAATCATTTACCGTTATGCGAAATAACTAAATCATATAAAAATCAATCATCATCAGGTGCCATGCCGGGTGGCGTAGGCGGTCATGGCTCTCCACAGCTCTCTGTCCACAGCATTATGTATCAAAGTCGTTGTTGTTTCTTTGCCGTGCCAGGTTGTCAAACTGTCTAATATTTTCTCACGTTGTCGCCCTCTGTCTCTGGTGCCTTCATTTTTGCCTGTTGTGATTATGTTCTCTAAACCTGCCTGTCTCATTAAGTGGCCAAAAAATGAAGATTGCCTTTTTCTAAAAATCAATATAATACATAATTAATTGTATACGAAATCAATAAATCAAATATTCAATTAATTATATACACACTTAATCAATTATACATAGGCCTTCAATAAACAGTACACCCATCCCTCCTAGATGCAGAACAACCACTACCCCTCAAATTTCAAGAGACCAGGAGGAATATAAATCTTTCCATCCCGATTACTCACCTCTTTCCCCGATATTCAATCTGAATGCATCCCATATCTTCCATTCATTACCATCTCCCTGCATCCACTTGGGCATATAACTCATTAGCACGAGCACATCGCAACAGAATTATTTGCAGTAAGATCCAATTAACTTACATTGTTGCATCTAGAACATTTTATTTATTTCCAGAACATTCCATTACTGGAAGAAAACTCTTGACATCTGTTGGAATACAAGGAAATACATGAAACATACCCCATATCGTTAGCTGTATATAGGTCATAGAGATCGCTATGGAGTTTCGCATGAATGATCTTCAGGCAATAAAATTATTTAAGAGCTGGGAACAGTACCTCAAGTTGATTGTTTTAATAGGGTTTGTAACGGACACTAGGATAAATATTTGCGTATAAAATATCACAGTATACGGATAAATGATCCAGGGTTAAATCAAATGAATAAAGTATCTTAGCACCATTTTAACATCAGATGTTTGACTTCCGGTTGCCGTAATGTGAAGACGTATTTCCATGTTTACATTTGTGTTTTATGGATTACGCGAATTTCGATGGTTAGGGTTAGCGTATTACTGGTGACAGTGTCATGCCAAATTTAGTTCCAACCTGTAGGATCTGTGTTTTTTTGTTCTTAGACGATTATAGGTGGAGTGTATTTCATTCAAGTTGTTCCGACTCGCGAACTCCCAATCTTCGATACAGACTAAATCCGATACTATACTATACATATATAAAATCACATACTATACTATACATATATCATATAGTAAATAATTTACTAGAGCTTAGATCTAATAATACTGAGTTAAGATCTTTCCTTCGAGTGAAAATCAGGTCCAGCTGGTGTCATGTCCTGATCTAAGATGACGCCATGAGATGTTTTTAAAGGGCTAGGTGGCAAAGAAACTGTTTGTTACGCACCGTTGGTTTGAAGTGCATAATTCGAGTAGTCGCTGCCCATTTTCGTTTATGTTACCAGTACCACGATGACCCAAGCAGGAGGGCCATTCGCGATTGTCAGCATCCACTCTGGGGTTTAGATCGCAGAGAACATTCGTTTCTACCAACGACTACCAACGTTTCAATGTAACTACCAACGTTTCAATGTAACTACCAACGTTTCAATGTAACTACCAACGTTTCAATGTAACTACCAACGTTACAATGTAACTACCAACGTTTCAATGTAACTACCAACGTGTCAATGTAACTACCAACGTTTCAATGTAACTACCAACGTTTCAATGTAACTACCAACGTTTCAATGTAACTACCAACGTTACAATGTAACTACCAACGTTTCAATGTAACTACCAACGTTTCAATGTAACTACCAACGTTTCAATGTAACTACCAACGTTTCAATGTAACTACCAACGTTTCAATGTAACTACCAACGTTTCAATGTAACTACCAACGTTTCAATGTAACTACCAACGTTACAATGTAACTACCAACGTTTCAATGTAACTACCAACGTTTCAATGTAACTACCAACGTTTCAATGTAACTACCAACGTTACAATGTAACTACCAACGTTTCAATGTAACTACCAACGTTTCAATGTAACTACCAACGTTTCAATGTAACTACCAACGTTTCAATGTAACTACCAACGTTTCAATGTAACTACCAACGTTTCAATGTAACTACCAACGTTTCAATGTAACTACCAACGTTTCAATGTAACTACCAACGTTTCAATGTAACTACCAACGTTTCAATGTAACTACCAACGTTTCAATGTAACTACCAACGTTACAATGTAACTACCAACGTTACAATGTAACTACCAACGTTTCAATGTAACTACCAACGTTTCAATGTAACTACCACCATTTCAATGTAACTACCAACATTTCAATGTAACTACCAACGTTTCAATGTAACTACCAACGTGTCAATGTAACTACCAACGTTTCAATGTAACTACCAACGTTTCAATGTAACTACCAACGTTTCAATGTAACTACCAACGTTTCAATGTAACTACCAACGTTTCAATGTAACTACCAACGTTTCTTTAGCTGAGATTGAGTCCACGATGTTCTGTAGAGAGTAATATAATCTATCTTTGTCTTCTGCGGTGGTGGCAAGAGTCGGTGCCTATGTAATGATAATGCTGGTAGGGTCGCGTCTTGCACTCAGCTGTAGTAATATACGTTTTGACACTGTTGATGGTGTAGTGATGAAATTTATATAACTATTTTTAACTGCGAAGCATCCCGTATAGTCTAGGTCGAACTTTCTTTGAATTCTTTCCAAAAAAATTGTGTAGTTCCTTTCTGTAATGTATCCTTCATTAGGAAGACGAGTTTCCTGTAGGGCAGCGATAGCAATGTTCAGCCTCATAAGTTCTCTATTATTGAGTGTGGTTTTTAGAATATCAGTGCTTGGTGTGGAGTCTGTGATGTCGAGTTCAGTGCATTCGATTTGACATTTCATGTGCCAAATTTCAGAGACTGTTGTTTGTTTCTGCTTCTCTATTGACGATTTTTGCTAAGCCCCGGCGGTTTGTATCGAGAAGTTCCCTGCCCATTTTGCATTAACCCCGCTCTTGGTTCCGTTGATGAAGCCCAAGGGAAAGGCAATGCTGATACGCCTGGAATCAAGCAGAACTGCAGGAGATGCCAGAGAATGGTCTGGATTCGACCATCAACTTCATTAGTTCCTCCCCTCCGTATTTTTACATCGGGGTTTACTCCCTTTAGCTTTAGATACTCTCGTGCTAACCCTCTAGGCAGTGGGGGTTTCCTGTCTGGGTTTCCTCACTTAGCTTTAAGTACTCCCGTACTGACCCACTTAGTATTGTGTGGTTGATGGACGCTTTAAAATCCGCCGAGCCGTCTGCTCGGAGGCACTTAACTATAAATTTCAGCACACGGTGATGTGTTCAAACGACACGCTAAAGCTATACGTATCTACCATAGTGTACGATTCAATGTGTTGTTGCTATTGAAGTACATTTGGTCATCACATAAACTTCAAAATTATTATATAGAATCTTACTTTATGTTCGAACAAATTCATCCATTTGACAGCCTCAACAAGTCTTTTCTAAAACAAATGCATCCATTTGACAGCCTCAGCCAGTCTTTTCTAGAACAAATTCATCCATTTGACAGCCTCAGCCAGTCTGTTCTAGAACAAATGCATCCATTTGACAGCCACAGCCAGTCTTTTCTAGAACAAATTCATCCATTTGACAGCCTCAGCTAGTCTATTCTAGAACAAATTCATCCATTTGACAGCCTCAGCTAGTCTATTCTAGAACAAATTCATCCATTTGACAGCCTCAGCCAGTCTGTTCTAGAACAAATGCATCCATTTGACAGCCACAGCTAGTCTTTTGTAGAAAAGCCACACTTGATGATATCCAACGACTATAATATTAATACAAAAACTTGACGAGCCATCTATTCATCATCGTCGTCATCATCTTCAACATCATCATCATCTTCTTCTTCAACATCATCATCAACATCTTCAACATTATCATCTTCAACAACATCATCATCAACATCTTCAACATTATCATCTTCAACAACATCATCATCGTCAACATCATTTTCAACATCGTCATCGTCCTTTTTATCATCAGTATAGTTGGGTTGAATGGTCCTAGTCAACTTAGACGGACGTGCAACATGTGCAAATATACCATAACACCACAAAAAAGTAGTTTTGAATCACGTGACTATATCTATTCTCCTCCAATCTATTTAGACGTCTTGTGATTGGATATTCAAAATGGAGATTGCTGTCATCCATCCCGGGGGAGGGGGGACTAATTATCTCATTATGGTAATTTGTAAGCTTTGCATAAATTGCTAAACCGTGTGTGTGTGTGTGTGTTTACGTGGCTGTCATCATTAAAATGTGTGTGAAATTTCTAATTCGAAAGTCGGGAAAAATAAGAATGTCATTTCGACATGAGAAAGATGTTATTCTATAAAAGAAATGAAACAGACAAGAAAGACAGATTTACAGACAAATACGCTCGCAAACATCAACTGAGAACATAAACAAAAAAAAACATGGGAACGTATATGCATCCACACGGGATAAATGTAGACGCGGAAATTGAAGCACACAAAGAAACGATTAAGATGTACGAAGTGGGTTAAAATAATGTGGCCCGCCAAGCGATTCTTGTCGGTCCCGCAGAATGATTTAAAATTAATATATGCATTAGTTTCTCATCTCAGAAAAAATTATTTCGAACTCTGTCATTAGGAGTCGTGCTGACTGGCGTACGTTTTCTTATATCTTCAGAACTCCGTATTTACCAGTCTAAGTACCGGATTACTGCGTCGCTGCAGGGTGCAATGATTACTGCGTCGCTGCAGGGTGCAATGATTACTGCGTCACTACATGGTGCAATGATATAAAAAGGGAAGCCATCTACTTCCGCATGAGTTTTCTATATTCTGTTCACTTTATGAATGAAGTGGTGGTAAAACACACCCCCATATTACTCCGCGACAACAGTTGATTTTTAATGTAAATGAAATATTATTTAAAACATTTCAAAACAATTAAAAACAATATTTAAACAACATTCTAAACATACATTTAAAAACTAAATTCAAAAGCAATATTATTGGGCACTTAACAATCGATTAATGCATTCCGCTTCCAACAACCAATCAGAAGCACTGACCCACATCATTCTTAGAGTGAACAGAGTTTATAAGTTTCTTGCATTCTCGAGACATATTGCGGATACAATTGTTCTTTCCTAGAAGTACACACATGTTTCTTAGCATACTTTATTGCACGGGAGATTATCAGATGGGGGAGACAAACTCTTGCCTAATCCTCCTTAGCTACGTCTTAGCCATGAATGACAAGTAGTTATTGTGTGCTATATTTTTGGCCCCTGATAACACACAAAAAATACGTTATAAATAATTCATTATAAGCTTAAATATAGTTTAAAATTAGATACATAGTTTTAGGTATTAGTTGGTCATTCTCTTCGCACATCGGACACTTCCCTAGGTGCATAGATCTCCGCTTCTGTAAATTTCAGGGTATTACGGCCGATGGCACCGGTTCTATGTGGTTCACTGCAATTGTGAAATCTGTGTCAGGGTTTCTCTATGTTTTCTACGATATACAAAGTTTATGTAGAATGTTTAGAATACAGAATATTTAGAATACCTTAGAAAGTTTAGAATATCTTTGGATGTTTAGAATACCTTGAAATGTTTAGAATAACTTAGAATGTTTAAAATACCTTGGAATGTTTAGAATACCTTTGAATGTCTAGAATACCTTTGAATGTTTAGAATACCTTGGAATGTTTAGAATACCTTTGAATGTTTAGAATACATTGGAATGTTTAGAATACCTTGGAATGTTTAGAATACCTTGGAATGTTTAGAACACAGAATATTTAGAATACCTTAGAAAGTTGAGAATACCTTGGAATGTTTAGAATACAGAATATTTAGAATACCTTAGAACGTTTCGAATACCTTTCGATGTTTAGAATACCTTGGAATGTTTAGAATACCTTTGAATGTTTAGAATACCTTGGAATGTTTAGAATACCTTGGAATGTTTAGAATACCTTTGAATGTTTAGAATACCTTTGAATGTTTAGAATACCTGGGAATGTTTAGAATACCTTGGATAGCTAGGAAAACTATGGAAGAGATGATCAAAGAGTCAAATGCGAGAAGGAATTTACTGTTTAATATCAGAAAGATATAAAATATATTTTTTGTGGACACGTTATGAGGAAGACAAAGCTTGGAATAGAGTAGTGAAGTTTTGCTAATCAATGGAAACACATAATAACACACACACAAATCGATGTTTCAATCAAAAGGCCTTTATCAATTACTCATACAACAAAACACAACGAGTAAGAACAATACTAATAACGTTCACATGGTAACAGCATGGTCCATGGGACATATTTTTCTGTCCCATCCCATCCCATGGCAATTTATGCCTGTCCCATCCCATCCCATCCCATGGGATTACTATTATAATATTAATATGGAATACATTTAAAATAAAATTATGAAATTTATGAAAGTTTAGGTTTAGTGTCTACTAAATAGGACTACATATACAAAGAGACATGCAAAACGACAAAATTTATTAACTTTATGACAATTCATTCTGACACTCTCATTTTATTAGACCATTCCTGAGTCACTCTGCTCATTCAGCACATTATCAATTTCCCGCTGATCGACTGCTTCTACTAATTCAGTTAATTCTGGTAATCCGTGAACCATTTCCACAATGTTCATCTTACATGCAAATCTGATGTACACAGAGTTTATAACGAGAGCTGGTGACATCCGTTTTCGTAACTTACTCAACAACAATCCGGCCATGGGAAATACAAATATGTGCTGTCCCATCCCATCCCATCCCATGGGACGTTTCCCATGGAAATCCCATGAGAATACATTCCTATGGACAAGCCTGCATGGTAATCTTGCTGGTTTTTTTTTGTAGTCGTGATAAGTCATTTTGGTTGAAACGTCGATTTGTGTGTATTATTATCATCCCTGTTTCCAGTGATTAGAAAAACTTAATTGCCCTGTTCCCAATTTTGCTTGTTGGATTTCAGTTTTACTGCAGTGAGTACATATTATGAGATACGGAGACCTAGAGAACATATTTACAACGTGCAAGACGACAACGAGAGAAAATATTAGATAAATTAACATCCTGGCATAATAATAATAATAATAACAACAATAATATAAAAATAACAATAATAATAATAATAATAATAATAATAATAATAATAATAATAACAACAATAATAATAATAATAACTTTATTAATAACAATAATAATAATAACAATAATAATAACAATAATAATAATAACAATAATAATAATAATAATAATAATAATAATAATAATAACAACAATAATAATAATAATAATAATAATAATAATAACAATAATAATAACAATAATAATAAAACAATAATAATAATAATAACATTATTAATAACAATAATAATAATAACAATAATAATAATAATAATAATAATAACAATAATAATAATAATAATAATAATAATAATAATAATAACAATAACAATAATAATAATAATAATAATAATAATAATAATAACAATAATAATAATAACTTTATTAGTAACAATAATAATAATAATAACAATAATAATAATAACAATAATAATAATAACAATAATAATAATAATAACAATAATAATAATAATAATAATAATAATAATAATAATAATAACAATAATAATAACAATAATAATAATAACAATAATAATAATAACATTATTAATAACAATAATAATAATAACAATAATAATAATAACAATAATAATAATAACAATAATAATAATAACAATAATAATAATAATAATAATAATAATAACAATATTAACAATAATAATAATAATAATAACAATAAGACATATAATACGTCTAGTCGTAGTGGTGTCACACTGGAGACATTATGATCAAAAGTTCTCCACACAATCCTATCCCCAACCACACGAAAGAGTGTAGAAAAATTAGTTTCAGATCATTACTTGATGTTGTCAATTCAGGCTGTTCATCACGACATAACACAGAGTTAATAACGTTCCTGATAAAAGATATTGGAAATACAGCGTTGTGGAGATTCATGATAGTCTTGGCCTGTCGGCACTGCACCTGAAGTAGCCTCGTAGCGCAGTGGTTAGCGCACTGGCTTCGCATATGAGTGGTCCTGGGATCATTCCCCAGATGAGGCGTAAATGGTTTTCAGATCGCAACGACTCCCAGGTAGACCCAGCCTTAAAAAATGGGTACAGGATTAATCCGGGAAGTAAAGACTGCGAGGGAGAGGAGATGGCTACCGCCCTCATTTGCAGAGCCTATGAAATGTAAGATCGATAAACATCTCACACCCCTACGCCATTAATAAATGCTAGGGGTTACTTTACTATTTTTTAACTGCACCTGATGATGATACGTTTCAGGCAATATTTTACATAGTTTCCAATGCGTTCTCTCAATCTTCTGAGACAAACTATCTAGCTTTATGAACACAGTCAGCCAAAAACAATTACGTAAGTTAGGGTGTAAAATAAATAAATCTGACTGTTAGAAACGTTATTTTCTGATGTAAGCCGTGCGTGGAAACATAATATTAAATTCATAGACCTTTAGCTTTGAATTCTCCAAGTGTAAATAAATAATGAACATTCATTGAGGAATATGCAGAAATGGATGACTCAATCAAGCGATTGCAACTCTAAATTTCCTTTCAAAAAATGAAGTGAGTCCCTTCGGGGAGACATTGAAGGCGAATTGACAGGAGGATAGAGTTGGCTGCAACAGTTGTGGGTCATTGAAACGTAACTATAGAAGGTGATTAAATAAATAGATGGTAACAGTGTATGGTAATATCACAACCCACGATGTTTATAACGGTTGAGATGGAGGAATATCTCAACACACGATGTTTATGAAGGTTGAGATGGAGGAATATCTCAGCACACGATGTTTATGAAGGTTGAGATGGAGGAATATCTCAGCACACGATGTTTATGTAGGTTGAGATGGGGGAATATCTCAACACACGATGTAGATGATAGTTGTGATGGAGGAATGTCTCAACACTCGATGTTTATGAAAGTTGTGATGGGGGCCTGTCACAACAAACGATGAATATGGATGTTGCGATGGAGTCACTGTCATGGCTGGTGTTCCATTTTCTAATGCAGTGGTTCTCAACGTAATCAATATGTTCCTCTTTCAGACTACATAATCATGAAGCAAATATTTTAAATAGGGAAGGAGGGACAAGGACTAGGTTGGAGGGATCACATGAAGGTATTTAAGTCGGTACACAAACCACAAGATATTCATTGATAAGTATGCAACGACAAGTGTGATGGTGATGCTGTTCCTCCTTCGCAGGGGAAGATGAGCATGGTACAAAAACAACAATAATTGCGATGAACAAGTAAAACAAGAACAACAACAACAAAACATTTGTGACTGTCTAATTTGTTTTGTGAGTTCGTAGATGTCCGATGAGTCCAATTCGTGCCAAGAATTTTCTATTGCAGTGCATGCTGAGGGTTAGGGGTAGGAGAGTTTTCGAATTTGGGCCAATCTCTAGTATAGGTCTCCGTTGTTACTTATGTTCTACTTTCGAGGTATTACCTAACCTTTACATTGTTACATAAGTTGCGTATGGTTATGAATTTTGGAGAGGGGGGAGGGGGTTATAAGGATTATAATTAGTTTATAGATTATTTATTTTTAATTAATAATTTTTTTTGGGGGGGGGGGGGGAAATTGGAAAAAGGATTAGAATTTGTGTTTATAATTAATAATTAATTCTCTAAGAGTTCTCGTATAAGACGTGAATTGATATGATTGGTTGTTCAAAAGAAATTCGTGATGTTAATGCTATTTATAGCCCAACGGAGACCTATACTAGGTTTTCACACAACTGTGTCCTACCGCTTCCGTCGTTTGTAAATTTCCGTAGTCTACTTTCTTTTTTCACATTTAGTGATGCTAACAGTGATCTGGGTGTGCCATGCTGCGCTGTAGTCTCCCAGGAGCTAGGATCGCTGCTGCAGTGCTTGAGAGAGTTTTTCTGGTGATCCTTGAAGCGCTATTTCTGCCCTCCACTTCAACGTTTACTATCGCACAGCTCCCCATAGAATAATCTCTTTAGAAGGCGCTTGTCTGGCATATGGACAATGTGGCCAGACCAGCGGAGTTTGGACCTAGTCAGTAGGGCATGAATGATTTGGATACGGGACTTTTGAAGGATTTCCGGGTCTGGTACTCGATCTTGCCATTAGGTATCCTAGGCACTGAAGGTGGCACTGAACCTAGGCACTGAAGTTAAGCTATCCAGCGTGCCTCGCATATACAGTCTAGAATGACGCAGCATAAAACAGTTGTAAATGTGCTGGTAATATCTGTCTATTTATCAATCTATTCGCTGAAACCCTTTGTTGCCTTTCGGCCTCAGAGGCAGAAGAGTTTTCTGGAGATGGCCCTCTTGTGTGCTGCGTATATTGTGGAATTTGTCGCCTCTTTTATTTCAGTGGTTCATCGTTTTCGTGGTCGGCCTCTAGGTCTGCCTTCGCTGTATCTGTAGCATAGCTTGCTGTGGTATGGTGTCTGATGGTAGTCTGCTGATGTGTGCAAACCATTTGATCTGTTTGTAGATATATTCTAAGATTAGGGTGGTGACGGTTTTTTTGACGGATGTCCTCATTCCTCACCCTGTCTCTAAACGATATTCCTAGGATTCTGCGAAAGCATGCCATTTCAACTGTCAGAAGTTTACGTTTATCTTGTGCTGTCGTTGTCCATGTTTGCCATTGGTAGTACAGCGATGGCATAATAATTGTTTTGAATAGTGTTATTTTGGTGTGAAAATGTACTCTTTTGTTTCCGAAGATTGATTTCATTTGCCCTAGGGCTTGGTATGCTGTACTACATCTATTGTGTATTTCTTTGCTGCTCTTGCCGTCTGTTGTTATATTACTTCCTAGGTATGTGAATTCTGTCACTTGGTTATGTCTGTTGTTTCCAATATATATATATATTGGTGTGTGTTTTTCTGTTCTTCCTATCTTCATTACTTCGATCTTTTCTATGTTTATCTTCATGTTAAAGGTATGGCATGTTTGATGTAATCTATCGCTGGTAATGTCTTTGTCAGAAACTGTCAATACTGCAATTTTGCCGATAGAAAGCTGCAAGTAGGTTTCGAGTGTCGTGCATGATAGAGGCCGCATGTCCTTGCTGTTGCCACCCCACTTTCAGGGTGGGTTTTCCAATTTTCATTGTGTTAAAACTAAACACTTGACTTCACTAACTCACGAGATTGCCAAGTTTGTTAAAACTAACTCACGAGATTGCCCACTTTGTTAAAACTAACTCACGAGATTGCCCACTTTGTTAAAACTAACTCACGAGATTGCCCACTTTGTTAAAACTAACTCACGAGATTGCCACCTTTGTTAAAACTAACTCTAGAGATTGTCATCTTTGTTAAAACTAACTCAAGAGATTGCCACCTTTGTTAAAACTAAACACTTGACTCAAGATATTCTTCTGAAATTCCTGAATCAGCTACCTGTTGACTCAAACACAGACCATCGGTGAGGAGGTCAATGCCGGTCATCAATAGATAGCGGCCATTAAGAGATCAATACCGATTGTGTTTACCTTAATTTTACCTGCTAGCATCATATGTTATACCTTTTTTTCTAGCCGCCGCGTGTGACATATATTTGAAGTGACGTGTTGAAAACATGACTATACGTGACATATTGCTACCTGTACATATTGTTACATGTTCATATTGTTAACTTTGGAAGAAGCTCGAGTTGTGTGAAAAATAATATCGATTAAAACTGAATGATGGGTAAAAAGGGGGGGGGGGTGATTAGTGATGAGCGGAGTAGGTTGCTGGTAGGTTAGTTATAAATTTAATAGTTTGGAGTATTGATGCAGCAGGTGTTGGTGATAGTTGAGGAGGAGTCAGTTGTGATGGAGATGTAGATATGAACCGAGAGAGAGAGAGAGAGAGAGAGAGGAGGATGGGAGGTAATGGGATGGAAGGGAGGGATGATGGTTAGAAGATATGAGGGAATGAGAGGGTAGGAGATGATGGTAAATATCAAGAGAGTGAGAGGATGCATAGAGGACGAGAGATCGAGAGAGGAAAAGAGGATAGTGTGAGATGTGAGAAAGTGAGAGGTGGAAAGGATGACAGAGGACGTGAGATAATGACAGAGTGTGAGAGGTTGATGGATACAGTATGTGAGATAATGAGAGAGTGTGAGAGGTTGATGGATACAGTATGTGAGATAATGAGAGAGTGTGAGAGGTTGATGGATACAGTAAGTGAGATAATGAGAGAGTGTGAGAGGTTGATGGATACAGTATGTGAGATAATTAGAGAGTGTGAGAGGTTGATGGATACAGTATGTGAGATAATGAGAGAGTGTGAGAGGTTGATGGATACAGTAAGTGAGATAATTAGAGAGTGTGAGAGGTTGATGGATACAGTAAGTGAGATAATGAGAGAGTGTGAGAGATTGATGGATACAGTACGATTGAAAATGAGAGAGGTTGATGGATACAGTATGTGAGATAATGAGAGAATGTGAGAGGTTGATGGGTATGTGAGAGAAAGAGAGATAAAGAGATTAGATATGGAGACAGGAAATAAGCGAAGAGTGAAGCAAGACAATGAGATGGAGATAAGGAAAGAGAGAGCGAGAGAGAGAGAGAAAGAGGAGAGGAAATAGGCAGAACAGGTTTAGTTTTAGAAACATAGCGATGGGATATACGGAGAGAAAACAGTGTGTAAGGAAGGCACACACCCGCACACGCACACACACACACACACACACATATATATACACTAGATATCTCACTTTGCTGTGTTAGACGGGTCATTTCAGGATATCGTGTCGTTCAAGTACTTCGAGATAGCCAACTCAGCTGTCCCTTGAGGCATTATGCCATGATATTACATTCACCAATCACTGATAATGCACATTTGATCGAAACGTCGTTTGCGAAATAGCCTCATTTTCAGAACTCTCTTTCTTAAAAAGCATTACTCTATTCAATTTCAATTTCCTGTCTTTCAATACAAATCCTCAATTATGTAACGTATTTCGTCTTCCTATCCTGGCGTAATCAGTAAAGTAATGAAGAAGATGCCACTAAACGGGGTTGCCAAATAGTTCATATTGATCGCAGTCAAATTTGAAATTAAATATGGCACATTGTAACCAAATTCCTTACTTTCAATACAATTTCCTATTATCCAGAAATATAGAAATTAGAAAAAAAATTACACGTATAAGTTGTATGGACAGTTATATTTTTAGATAGCCAAATTTGTAAAATATGGTCATGAAGTGGACAAATTTTGGCAACCCTGTCGATAAATAGCAAATATATAGTAACAGAATACAGCATCAATATTGGACAATTGTTGGCTAATTGGAAAACATCATTATAAAATGACTCTAGACTTTTCGCGTGATTTTGATTTGGTATCGACACACAAGCATACACAAAGTGACCAATGAAAGTCAGGGAAAAGGCAAATGAGTCACTTTAGAAGGAGAGATAAACATAAACATACAGGGAGAGAAATTACAACAAGTAAAACAGTATCAATATCTCGGACACATAGTCACAAATGCTGGCAGATGTGAAACAGAAGTTAAAAGGAGAATAGGAATGGCTAAAAGTACCTTCAATGACATAAGGAAAATATTAATATCTAAACAAATTACACACACAAGTTAAAAATGAGAATTATAAAATGCTACATCTATTCCATATTAATGTATGGCTCAGAAACATGGACACTAAATAAACAATTAGAAGACAAAATTGATGCCTTTAAGATGTGGGTATATAGAAGAATATGGAGAACATCATGGAAAGAGAATAAAACAAATAAAGAGGTGCTAAAGACACTTAATATGAAGAAAGAACTACTAAGAGAAATAAAGATCAGGCAAATAAAATACTTTGGACACATTAAAAGACATGACACCCTATTGAAGACCTTACTTGATGGTAAATTCAAAGGGAAGCGAGCAAGAGGTAGGCAGAGATACAAGTGGGAGAGTAACATTACACGATGGACAGGTTACAGTTAGCAGAGTGCACCACCAAGACAAGAGACAGGAGATGTTGGAGATACGTTGCATTCAACCTTCGTTGCGGAGACGGCACTTAATGATGATGATGAGAAGGACGTTTCTCAATTAGCCCACAAATAGTGTACTGCCGATGGCCTTTGATTGAAGTAAGCTGACAGTGTCTTACATATAACCATCAGGGTTGCCAAAATGTCGGGATTCTCTAATCTTTGTCTGCTCTTAGTACGTGTGCAATAGATCACATTTGTGCTATTTATTTCTCCACTGTTTTGTCTCAACGCTATCTCCACGGGAGCCATTGTCTTCTTTCTTTCTTCTTCTGTGATGCTGCTGCCGTGTGTGCAGCCTTGGTGTTCTAGTATTTCTCTGATGTATTTCTCCAAAGTGAAAACACAAAATCTCACTAGCCTCTTGACTCTGAAGTGTTCTCATGTTTGATCCTTATTTTGCCACAATTCCGAGAATTGTCACAGTTCGTGATCTGAAAATATAATGTCACCTGAAAATCTAATGTCACATGAAAATCTAATGTCACCTGAAAATCTAATGTCACATGAAAATCTAATGTCACATGAAAATCTAATGTCACATGAAAATCTAATGTCACATGAAAATCTAATGTCACATGAAAATCTAATGTCACATGAAAATCTAATGTCACCTGAAAATCTAAGCAGCAGTTCGTGTACACGGTAACCACATCATTGACAATCTCATGCCAGAAGAAGGATATAGAAGTGTTCTTGTCTGATAGAACTGGGTTCTTGTCTGATAGAACTGGGTTCTTGTTTGATAGAACTGGGTTCTTGTCTGATAGAACTGGGTTCTTGTTTGAATATATCTGTTTTCATTTGTGTCTCTTTACCGGCTCTGTGCTTATTGTATCGAACAGCAAGTAGCGTTTAGTTGACGGCTGTGATCCGCACGTTTGTGTTGTGTGTAGCCAGCCGGCAAATTTGTGTTCTGTGTAGCCAAGCTGACACGTTGATATCGTGTGTAAATAAGCTGACACGTTGGTGTCCTGTGTAACTAAGATGAAACGTTGATGTCGTGTGTAACTAAGCTGACACGTTGGTGTCGTGTGTAACGAAGCTGACAACTACTTAACGGTACATAACGGTATATTACGGGCAGCAGTGGTCACAATTGTAACGAAACAAATGTTTACATTATTTAACCAAACGAAATATTGATAAAGTCACATTTCACAGTAGGTAAGACTACTGTCGGAACAGCATCTGGCCGACGGGGGTGAGGGGTGGGGCTTCACTCAGTGCGTAACGCGCAGCTCGATGCAGGCTTATCGACCTTTATATCTGAGTTCAGAGAGGTCACGAAAATTGAATGAAAATACACATAATATTAAATATTATAAAGTTGAAATGTGGTCACTGCTTCAAGTAATGAACTCTCATAACATTTTTTGAACCCTCTTCTCCTCCTTCGATGATATTATCTGAACTGTCAAAAAAAAAAAAAAAATGTCACTACTGCATTTTACCAGTTCAGGTGTTGCAGGGAGGGGATTGAAATGCTTATATAACATCACACCTCAAATTTTTTTTTTTATCTTTCCCACTACTTGAAATAAAGTCCATGTTTCACAACCGTAAACTGGTAGTGAGAAAATCCTTGCTATATTTCGATGTAATTAGATTTACTTCAGGTTGCCGCATATTTTTCACAGCAGCTAGTATGGATGTCGATAATTCAATAAGTCTCTTTATTTCTTCTTCTGCACAATCACATGAACCATTTAAATTTACACCACAAAATTCAAGGTTTCTTTTTATTTATATCATTTAGTTTCTGGTTATCAAATACATTTCTTATCTTTATTTGCCTTATTTTCTGTTATACTGTATATGTAGAATTACCTTACCTGTTATCGTAATATATATATATATATATATATATATATATATATATATATATATATATATATATATATATATATATATATATACTTACCTTATTTGTTGTAATAATACAACGTCCCCTTACCTTATTTGTTGTAATAATACAACGTCCACTTACCTTATTTGTTGTAATAATACAACGTCCACTTACCTTATTTGTTGTAATAATACAACGTCCACTTACCTTATTTGTTGCCACAATATATACATATACACATGCAAACACATACATATATTTAACATCTCCAATAACAGCACAGATCGCTCTGCACGCTGAATGCTGACATGTTTATATTCTACACGATGATGTATACCTCATCAAACGTGCACACCAAACACATCTCTCACATGAAAGTCTGGTTACTCATAAGTCTATCATAGAGTTCCGAAATTCTGACTCCATCATTGCACACGCAACCACGCAACGGATCTTGCACGTCAATAACTCCGACACACATAGAATGACCGGTATCGTATGAATTTTTAATTCCGTGAAAGCATGCAATGTATCATGGGAGCGGAATGTTACCATAACTACCCCCCCCCTCCTCACCTTTCATAACACACTACTAAATTGTGCAGAAACATGGCGACACACTGAGTGTTTGTTAACATTCATTCTCAAAATCCCGTTGGATCTCTATTGCCGCAGACCAATGTTCCTACTTAGATTTCTAGAAGGATGTTAGTGTTTAGAAAACTGGAAATTGTAGTTCAAGAAATCTATTCCCACTTTTTTTTGCGTCAATGACCCGACATATAGGACATCGGGGGAAGTCGCCAGACTATTTTTTCGTACTTAGAACGTAATGTATTTAATCTCTTAAAGTGGCGATGTAAGCTAGCTCACACAAGTTCACCATTAGTAGAGAAGAGTTGGGGAGCCTCTGCACCGCGCACCAATAATTGGCCGTTCGGATCATTTGGTTTAAAAAGACGAAAGTGATCCAGGTAGTAAAAAAGTAAAGTAACTTTATTAATGTATATTTATTAATGTCGTAGAGGTGTGAAATGTTAGCGATCTCACATTTCAGTGGCTCTGCAAATGAGGGCGGTAGCCATCTCCTTTCCCTCGCAACCTTTACTTCCTGGATTAAGTCAGTACCCATTTAAGGCTGGGGGGACGCCTTCGATCCTAAAGTGAAAATAAAATTTGTCACTTAGATAAATAATTATTTTGGTCAATGAAGCATAAACAATATAATTTCCATGAAAGTAGCAATTCAGCCGTGACCGTCGACACGTCTAATAACTCTTGCCTAATTTGAAAACAGCCTTATAAAAATTATACACTTACGTTTTCCAGCGATTTATATTGGCTGTCGACACAACACATATATATATATATATATTGACCGATGAAAATAACGGAGAAATTCAAATGAATCATTTTAGAAGGCTGTTTTCAAGTTAGCTAACATATCTTATATTAACCGACGGCCACGGTTCAGCGCAATCACAATGTGTACAAGAATAATTACAAAACAAAGAATATTATGTCTAAAAATAACGATGCGTCACAATGACGCCTCTTTCTCCACTTGTTTTTACATATTGCCATACATGCATGACTTTGATGTCACTGTGTCTACTATTGTATTTACACGTTTGCTGGTGCGTATGCCGTGTCATACAATAAAAATACAGTCCTTCTGGCTTACAGGGATTCATCCTTCGAAAGTGAAGCATTTGACTGTTCCCTTTATCTAATTGATCACTTTGTACATACTTTCTACACGTTAACAGCACACGGTGCTACAGTCAGGAATATGATTATTTTGTACGCATGTTCTACACGTTAACAGCACACAATGATACAGTCAGGAATGTGATTACTTTGTACATACGTTCTACAAAATAACAGCACACAGTGCTACAGTCAGGACTGTGATTACGTGTACATATTTTCCACACGTTAACAGCACACAATGCTACAGTCAGGCATATGATTCTTTGAAAATATCGATACTTTGTGGATCAGATTGGTCTTGTGAGTCAAATCCTTCATGGCAGTGGATGGCAGATTATAATTCTTACAGTACAACACTAACACTATCTTGTGGAAAGACGAAAATGTTAACGCCACTCATGTATACGTTGTTTCGACTGGAACTAACAATCATAGAAAAACTCACATTCTCTTCATTAGAAGAATGACTCCCAATTTTAGCTATAGGTCTTATTTCATCAATGGCCACGATTAAGCTACAACAAGGATTTCCGAGTGTCATTATCCTTGAATATGTTTTCAGCTTCATTTCATCAGATTCCTATCTCTATCGTGCTCACGGTTCCCGTATGTTTTCTAGCTATTTATCCTTTCCTAATTCCAACAGTTCTATGTTATTAATCTATTCATTATCTAATGTGACATGTACTTTACAGAACGTTGTCGTCATTGCCACTCTGTAAGTCTCCCTGTTCCGTTGCAAGCTGCCCATCCTATTCCAGTGCCATTATCAGGAAGTCTTCAATATCATGTGGTCATCGCAGTGTTGGTCAATTTGTGTCCTGGAACATTTGCCACCATGATTAACATTTCTAAATCTTTCTAAACTCTTTATATGGTTTTGTATATAGATACTTTATTGATCATTGTATATATATACTCTATTGATCATTGTATATAGATACTCTATTGATGATTGAATATATATAGATACTCTATTGATGATTGTATATATATACTCTATTGATGATTGTATATAGATACTCTATTGATGATTGTATATAGGTACTCTATTGATGATTGTATATAGATACTCTATTGATGATTGTATATATATACTCTATTGATGATTGTATATATATACTCTATTGATGATTGTATATAGGTACTCTATTGATGATTGTATATAGATACTCTATTGATGATTGAATATATATAGATACTCTATTGATGAGTGTATATAGATACTCTACTTATGATTGTATATATATATACTCTACTTATGATTGTATATAGATACTCTATTGATGATTGTATATAGATACCCTATTGATGATTGTATATACATATACTCTATTGATAATTGTATATAGATTGTATTGATCATTGTATATAGATACTCTATTGATGATTGTATATATATATATATATATACTCTACTTATGATTGTATATAGATACTCTATTGATGCTTGTATATAGATATTCTATTGATGATTGTATATAGAAACCCTACTTATGATTGTATATAGATATTCTATTGATGATTGTATATAGACACTCTATTGATGATTGTATATAGATATTATATTGATGATTGTATATAGATATCTTCGTCTTCTTCTTACGCCTTGTGGCGGACCATCTGAAAGCATTCCGCTGACCGTCCTGAGAAGGACGTATGAGGGTTATCTGCGCTGTGTCATGTTTTACAGCAAGCTGCGTTATCTGCTCCTTTCGACCTGACACATCCGTCTTCAGCCATCATTTTTGGGGCCGGGTGGGCATTTTCCGTATTTTCGATCCCTAGTACTCGGGCAGGCTAAAGCAGGGTTGCTGCACTCCTGTTTCCATGACCACAGCGTGGAAGTGTACTGAGGGTCTTAGTCAGCTGTGGTTTGCTGACCCTGATGTTCGACCAGCTATGAATCCCCGGCCTGTGCACTCTAGTTTTCATGTCATCTCTGGACCCTTATATAGATATTTTATTGATGGTTTTTATATCGGTATTCTGTTGATGGTTTATATATAGCTATTCTATTGATGGTTTTATATATGGATATTTTATTGATGGATTTTATAGTGTTATATTTTACAGATTTTCTAAGTGTGTATCCACTTTCTAAGTGTGTGTCCACTTTCTAAGTGTGTGTCCACTTTCTAAGTGTGTGTCCAAGTCACTTTTCTTTCTGATGTGGCACTCGGATCTGAAAGTAACCTACTCTGATCTGAAAGTAACCTTCTATGATCTGAAAGAGAAATTGAAAACATCAGGGTCGCTACGGGTGACACACTAGAAACATCAGGGTTGCAGGGGGTGGCATACTGGAAACATCAGGGTCGCTGGGGGTGGTATACTGGAAACATCAGGGTCGCTGCGGGTGGCATACTGGAAACATCAGGGTCGCTGGGGGTGGTATACTGGAAACATCAGGGTTTAAAAGTAAATACCCTAAAAGTAAACTAATAGTAAACTACTCTGATCTGAAAATAACCTACTCTGATCTGAAAGTAATCTAATCTGATCTGAAAGTAACCTACTCTGATCTGAAAATAATCTAATCTGATCTGAAAGTAACCTACTCTGATCTGAAAATAACCTACTCTGATCTGAAAGTAACCTACTCTGATCTGAAAATAACCTACTCTGATCTGAAAGTAACCTATCTACTTTCTCCGAGATCAAGAAACACTTCTTGTCACTCTATGAGACTAACAAATTTAAAAAAAGAGAATAATTATTATGAAAATGCAATAAGACCCGCCGATCTTAATAAAAGTACTTATCCATGTTGTAAAGTTGTTGTCACTGTCCATGTTTCTGAGCCATACGTCTTAATTGTATTATCATAGCTGAGCACTCAATGCAAACACAGAAAGAAGGATTCCGGCTTCTGAAAACAAGTGCTACAGATGTTTGTAAAGAATTAGCTATATAGAACATAGGACAAATAATTTCGTCCGGCAGCAAATATACAAACTTTCAGATTATCAAGAACCACTTTTGGCAGTGGTGAATCTGCGTAAACTTGTTTGGTTTGGACATGTTACGAGTTTCGACTCACTTTCTAAAATTATTTTGCAAGGAACGGTGAAGTGTAAAGGCGGAGAGGGGATCATAAAAATCCTGGATTGATAACATCAAGCAATGTTCTGGGCGTGATTTTTCTACACAACTCTGAATGGCTGAGGCTAGAAATGTTTCAATAGCTTTTTGTGCTGATGTATCTAGTGTGACACCCCCTGCAACCCTGATGTTTTCAGTATACCACCCCCTGCAACCCTGATGTTTCAAGTATACCACCCCCTGCAACCCTGATGTTTTCAGGATACCACCCCCTGCAACCCTGATGTTTTCAGTATACCACCCCCTGCAACCATGATTTTTTCAGTATACCACCCCCTGCAACCCTGATGTTTCCAGTATACCACCCCCTGCAACCCTGATGTTTTCAGTATACCACCCCCTGCAACCCTGATGTTTTCAGTATACCACCCCCTGCAACCCTGATGTTTTCAGTATACCACCCCCTGCAACCCTGATATTTTTCAGTATACCACCCCAACGACCCTGATGTTTCTAGTGTGTCACCCCCAGCGAACCTGATGTTTCTAGAGTGCCACCCCCCCCCCCCCGACACCGGCATTATGGTTTTTATTATGATTATTACTGCAGCCACATTTGCATGAAAGATATAATACAATAATAGACACAAAAGAATCACTACTTTCAACACAGATAATCCTCATTCTCTTCTGCTTCGTTCATTCTCAAACTCCCGCTGGATCTCTCTTGTAGCTGGACCATGATCCTATTAGATTTCTATCAGGATGTAGTCCAGAGAATGGAAATGCGTTATGCTGCCGTTTTATCTGCGTCAATGGCCCGACACATCCGTCTTCAGCCGAGATAATATGATTGTTGGAATATTGATAATCTGATTACTAACATATTAATAATTTGATTATTGAAATATTGATCGAATTATTGAAATATTGATAATCTGATTATTGAAATATTGAAAGAATTATTAAAATATTGATCGAATTATTGAAATATTGAACGAATTATTGAAATATTGATCATCTGATTATTGAAATATTGATAATCTGATTATTGAAATATTGATAATCTGATTAATGAAATATTGATAATCTGATTGTTGAAATATTGATAATCTTATTGTTGAAAACGAAAACATTATAGTGTACAAAACCGGGGCAAAATGTCAGCATCTCTCAAGGGAGAGCACTCTAATTGTGTAGTAAAAAAAATAAGACCAGATAAAAAGTGTTAAGGAAATGAAACAGATGGTCCGTTAAAATTTCGGATCAATGAATGTTACACAAAGTGCTCACAAAAGTATGATTGTCAATGATTTTCTTATGATTGTTGTTGAGAATAAATATTGAGTTTATGTAAAAATATATCTATTGTTTATTTCTCTGTTTATGCTGTGAGGAGTTGCAGGATTGTATGATGATTGGTTTTCTCTGTTTATACTGTGAGGCGTCGCAGGATTGTATGACGATTGGTTTTCTCTGTTTATGCTGTGAGGCGTCGCAGTATTGTATGACGATCGGTTTCCTCTGTTTATGCTGTGAGGCGTCGCAGGATTGTATGACGATCGGTTTCCTCTGTTTATGCTGTGAGGCGTCGCAGGATTGTATGACAATCGGTTTTCTCTGTTTATGCTGTGAGGCGTCGCAGGATTGTATGACGATCGGTTTCCTCTGTTTATGCTGTGAGGCGTCGCAGGATTGTATGACGATCGGTTCTCTCTGTATATGCTGTGAGGCGTCGCAGGAGTGTATGACGATTTTTTTTCTGTTTATGCCGTGAGGCGTCGCAGGATTGTATGACGGTTTTTTCTGTTTATGCTGTAAGCTGTCGCAGGATTTTATGACGATCGGTTCTCTCTGTTTATGCTGTGAGGCGTCGCAGGAGTGTATGACGATTTTTTTTCTGTTTATGCCGTGAGGCGTCGCAGGATTGTATGACGGTTTTTTCTGTTTATGCTGTGAGGCGTCGCAGGATTGTATGACGGTTTTTTCTGTTTATGCTGCGAGGCGTCGCAAGATTGTATGACGGTTTTTTCTGTTTATGCTGTAAGGCATCGCCGGATGAAACGAGGATGGCGTACCAGGTTCGAAACCACGTTCGGACACACAAAAAAACACCGGGTTGTGATTTCTAGCTTGACACGACCAGTCGACTCAGCTGTAAATGAGTATCTGACGCATGAGTTAGGGGAGGTAAAGACAACAAGGAGGGGAACTGGCCACCACATCTAATAGTTGCTGAAGCTTCGTACATGAGGAGTTATCTTCATCTCCGGCGGCAGGTTGCTGCCATTGGACAAATCTTTACCTAACATAACTGTTAATGCAATTTGATGCCCGAACCTTCTTAATCGCTTCTTACTATTTGCTTGTGAGTAGAGGTAGAATACTATGCTTTACTCTACTTTTAGGACTGCC
>CM067302.1:8501113-8698613 GCA_034231615.1 Meghimatium bilineatum | reverse complement strand
GTACTTCCCCGTACTCCTCTACAACCTCCCTCCAAGAACTTCCACGTCCATCTCTACTACATCCCTCCAAGTAGTTCCCCGTACTCCTCTAATACCTCCCTCCAAGTACTTCCCCGTACTCCTCTACTACCTCCCTCCAAGTACTTCCCCGTCCTTCTCTACTACATCCCTCCAAGTAGTTCCCCGTACTCCTCTACTACCTCCCTCCAAGTACTTCCCCGTACTCCTCTACTACCTCCCTCCAAGTACTTCCACGTCCATCTCTACTACATCCCTCCAAGTAGTTCCCCGTACTCCTCTAATACCTCCCTCCAAGTACTTCCCCGTACTCCTCTACTACCTCCATCCAAGTACTTCCACGTCCTTCTCTACTACATCCCTCCAAGTAGTTCCCCGTACTCCTCTAATACCTCCCTCCAAGTACTTCCCCGAACTCCTCTACTACCTCCCTCCAAGTACTTTCTCCTACACTACTGTGTTCTCGTATAAAATATTGAACTATCGCGGGAACTACGGATACGTACTCTTTCTTCGGTACTTTCAGAAGGAAGGCGGTCACCCTTCTTCTTCAGCATTCATTCTCAAACTTCCACTAGATTTCTCGTGTAGCAGGACCGTAGCCCTAGTAGATTTCCATTAGAATATCGTCCAGAGGTTTGAAACACGTTGTTACGCCGGATTCTTAAACAAATGCCCTGACACATCCGTCTCCCGCGGAAGATATCTTTCAGAAAGGTAGAAAATAATATGGACACATTTTAGTAACAAAAGGAGAAAAAAAGTAGAAATTCGGAAGAGAGAAAGATATTCAGAGATTGGTAGATGGAGAGTTTGTTTACATTATTTTAAAAATAAGATAAACGGAGTCGAGAAGAAAATAAGAATAACAGAACACAACAGGTGATAAGGAGACACAGGAAAAGAAAGGGAAAAAAGAGGCGGTAACAGGAAAGACGAAAATTGAATGAGTTATTGTCTCTGGTTAGAACTTGTTTAAGAGAATTTCAGAGACATGTATTTTTAACAGATTTGCCGGTGAAACGACAGAGAATGGGACCTCCTAAAGGAAGGGATAAATGTTAGAGAAATAAAAAAGTAATTTTACAAAGAGGAGAGGAGTAAACAGAAGATAGGGTGACGATGGTGAGGGAATAGTCTGAAGTTATACATTAGCTGATTCAGCGTGAATTGAGAGTGTGATTCTTCAGTGTACGGACGTATGTCTTTGTATATACAGTATAGTGCTTTCATGAATATTGTTGTGTTTTCATGAATATTGTTGTGTTTTCATGAATATTGTTGTGTTTTCATGAATATTGGTGTGTTTTCATGATTATTGTTGTGTTTTCATGAATATTGGTGTGTTTTCATGGATAATGTTATTTTAATAGATATTGTTGTGTTTTCATGGATATAGTTGTTTTTTAATTAATATTGGTATGTTTTCATGGATATTGGTGTGTTTTCATGGATGTTGTTGTGTTTTCATGGATATTGTTGTGTTTTAATAGATATTGTTGTGTTTTCATGGATGTTGTTGTGTTTTCATGGATATTGTTATTTTAATAGATATTTTTGTGTTTTCATGAATATTGTTTTGTTTTCATGAATATTGTTGTGTTTTCATGAATATTGTTTTGTTTTCATGAATATTGTTGTGTTTTTATGAATATTGTTGTGTTTTCATGACTATTGTTATGTTTTCATGGATATTTTTGTGTTTTCATGAATATTGTTGTGTTTCCATGAATATTGTTGTGTTTTCATGAATATTGTTGTTTTCATGGATATTGTTATTTTAATAAATATTGTTGTGTTTTCATGGATATTGTTGTGTTTTCATGAATATTGTTGTGTGTTCATGGATATTGTTGTGTTTCCATGAATATTGTTGTGTTTTCATGAATGTTGTTGTGTTTTCATAAATATTGTTGTGTTTTCATGGATTTTGTTGTATTTTCATGAATATTGTTGGTTTTGATGGATATAGTGTTTACATGGATATATGTAAGTCTCTATAGGTATTGCTGTGTTGTCGTGGGTGGATATAGATGTGTCTCTATGGATATATATATATGCGTTTCCATGGATACAGTTGTGTTTTAATGGATATAGCTGTGTTATAATGGAAACAGCTGTGTTCTAATTGATTCTTCTTCTGCAGCGTTTATTCTCAAACTCCCGTTGGATTTCTCTTGTAGCAGTACAATGATCCTACTAGATTCCCAATAGGATGTAGTCCAGAGAATGGAAATGCATTGTCGCCGTTTTATTTGCGCCAATGGCCTGACACACTCGTCTTCGGCAGGACTTTAATGGATATAGTTGTGTTTTCATTGATATATCTAGATCTCTATTGATATTGTTGTATTTTCATGGATATAGATTTCTCGCGTCGGAAATAGTTGCGTTCTCTGTGGATAATTTTGAATTCATCTCTGGATACAGGTATATATATATATATATATTAAATGTGTTATTGGATACAATTTTCGATCTCCGGATACATTCCTGTCTCTGTGGATACAACTGTCGATCTCCGGATGCATTCCTGTCTCTGTGGATACAACTGTCGATCTCCAGAGACGTTATCTTGCTTGGAAACAGATTTCAATCACCGGATACACTCCTGTCTTTATGGATACAGATTTATAGCTCAATATACACCATGTGTATACAATTTTCTAGCTCAGGATACACCATGTTTATCAAAAAGCTTTCGATCTTTTATACTATATGTGAATGTAAATACATTTGGGATTTCTCTACATAGGTATGTCTCTCACGATACCGTTATGTCTTGCACGATACTATTATGTCTTTCACGATATCGTTATGTCTCTCACGATACCGTTGTGTCTCGATAATCGTGCACAATTTGGTCGACATTTTCACCGTCATGATGACTTGGCAAAGACGATACCGCGGGAACAGTTGAAGGTAGAAGAAACAGCGAAACCTAAAGAAAATCATGGACAGACAATCAAGAAATGCACAGGATAATCTCTGTACTGACACATTCACATACATACATTTTGTTGAATTTGGTTAACGTTTCTTACTTACAAATATCCTCTAGTTTATCATCAACGTTTGTTCTTGAACTCCTCCTGGCTAGGATGGTGTTATCCAGAGAAAGGAATGGGTTACGTCGCGTTTAAACAGCTTAATGCGATATCTGCGCCTTACAGTCTGACATATCCAACGAGTATGGTTCATGAGTCTTTTATATATACGTGATAGAATAGAGATCACCCCAACTATTTTCTTAGTTGGCTCTTGCGACATGTATGATACGTTATAGTGCAGCAAATGTTTGCTTCTCTTTCATTCCCGTAAAAAACGAATAATTATTTGTGGATCTCCCTGGCGTGGTGGTTAAGCTGTTCGCCTTGTGTTCAAGAGGTCACGGGATCGAATCCGGCTCGTGTCGTCTTGTTTGTAAAGTGGATTTTTTCGGAGATTCCTGTGGATTATCACTCGAAGCTACGGAGTTACGTGCTATGAGTGGTACTCTCGGCAGGCGGCGTGCCGCTTCGGTGAGAGGGACGGAGTACATATGGGAAACCGAGTACAGTGAAGTCAATCTTCTACGGCTTTTAAACCCCTTTTTTTAAAAACGAATTATATCTTACTCAAGGAGTCGTAAATATTCCCAGTATGGTTAAGATGTAGTGAAATTCTCTCCACAGTGTTTATTTCTAGTAGTTTGCCATTCTTTTTGTAATAACCAGACAGCCATTCTGCAGCGGACTCTTACCCTGCCAGTTTGGGGATTCTGGGAAACTAATTTTGCATACACATCCCTGGACGAGTGACACCTAATAGTTAATTCACTAGCAATCGCACGGAAATGAAATACTGGACAAACAATTTTACCTATAAATAGAATGCAACAGCAAATAGAATTTAAAGTATTATCACAACAGCAATACATAGACTGAACAATGTTTTCACAATTACTAAGAATTGACAGTGTTACCACAACATCCAATAAGACGAATAAAAGATATTGTTATAACAGCAATCAATATAGTTAAAATTGCTGTAACAACATTAGCAAGTAGAAATACAAATATCATCGCAGCAGCAATAATTATAATTAACGTGTCATCACAAAATCAACAGCAATAATTAGAATTAGCGTGTCATCACAATATCAACAGCAATAATTAGAATTAGCGTGTCATCACAATATCAACAGCAATAATTAGAATTGACGTGTCATCACAATATCAACAGCAATAATTATAATTAATGTGCCATCACATCGTCAACAAAAGTATTTAGAATTAATGTGTATTCACAACATTAACAGCAATAATTAGAATTAACGTGTCATCACAACACCAACAGCAATAATTAGAATTAAACGTGTCATCACAACATCAACAGCAAGAATTAGAAATAAACGTATCATCACAACATCAATAAGTAGCATAATACAGTTTATCATCACTTGCAATCAATAGAATTACAAATATTGTAGCAACATTAGTAAGTAGAAATAAAAAATATTATCGCAACAGCAATAATTAGAATTAAACGTGTCATCACAACATAAACAGCTAATGAAAAAGTAATTATGTTCCTTTGTGGACTTTTTTTTATTTCACTGAACATGATTTTTCCATCGATCTTCTTTTGTCTAATTTTAGTCTGAGAGGTTTACCAATCTACTTTAATGCCAACATTGTGTCTCAATTGTTTTACTATAATATGGTCTCCCGTGTCTAATTAAATTACCACATTGGCTAATGAGCATTGAACAATACGCGTGTTGGTTGCGGATTAAAGCCGGGAGATGACAGCGTTGCCATATTTTGTGGAATATTTATACGAAAAATTGAAGTATGTGTATGTACCTCTGGGAGAGGAGAAATGTACGATTTGAGTGAGATGACGCCCGTGTGGAGCCGAGCCCGAAAGGGGAGAAAAGAATAGCAACACTGTTTACCATACATGTCGTAAGAGGCGACTAAGGAGGTTATGGGATGGAGTTGGCTGTCCTATCCCATATAGGGTCAGTGACCCAAAGAAGAAATCCTGTGATATCTCAAAGCATAAACAGAGAAAAGACAATAGATAGATATCTGTTTATTGGTCGGTCACCTCATATATCTAATAAACGAAAAACTAAAATATTGCTGACGTATTGTGACAGGAAAATTTGTTTAAAAATAAACTGAAGGAATGAGACACACAAAAAATACAATAGGTAAACAATATGGCAAGAAAAGATTAAAGGAATATGAAGAGAAAGAGATCAAGTGAACATGAGGAGAAAGCCACAAGGGACCACGATAAGAAGGATACTAAGGGAACGTGACGAGACAGACACGAGGGAAAATAAGGAGATAGACAATATGCGCATACGAGAAGAAAAGCTATAATGGAATATAAGATTGACATTAAAAGAACACGAGAAGAAAGACACCAGGGAACATGATAAGAAGGAAGCCCGGGGAACATAAGTAGAAAGACACAAAGGAACATGAGAATAAATATTCCAAGGGAAAATGAAAAGAACGCCACAGAACATGAAGTGAAACACAGATCGAACATATGAAAGCCACCAAAGAAACATAAGAAAAATAAGAAAGACACCAAGAGAACATAAGTAAAAAATTACAAAGAAACATGAAGAGAAAGACACCAATGGAATATGACGAAACATTGAGCAAGGAATATGAGAAGAGAGAGGAGAGAGAGAGAGAGAAAAAGAGGGAGAGAGAGAGAGAGAAACTAAAGGAACTTGGGAAGAAAAAGAGTGAACATAAAGAGAGAGTAAAGGTACAATGGGAGAAAAAGTGTAAATACGTAGTTAGTTACTTAGTAGTTTGACCATCGTCACTGCACTCCTGAAGTAAACATACATTGGGAGAAATAATGTAAATAGTAAATTAGTTAGTTGTTGAATGATCGTCACTGCACTCCGGACAAGTCCATAGATTTCTCCTTGAGTGTAGCCGCCATTACACGCTGACTGACGGCCCCAGTACGCAGTTGATTAACCATCATTCTTTCTCGCATATGAAACCGCTCCTTTCTAGCGACACCACATTTCAAACCAAATTCCTTTATTCTACTCATGGAACAAGAGTAATCGTCACTTGAACAGTCATTTGCTCGTGCGTTTTCCCGTAGATCGTTCAAAATGTCTGCTCGATCCATCGCTCCACCAACAGCTGTAGTAGCAGCGTGTGCGGCCAACCTATCTGCTCTCTCATTACCCCGGACTCCCGCATATCCCGGCACAAAAATGAACGTTACTTTACGCACACGGGAATTCTTCACTGCATCCAGCCACTGTTCCCGAATGTATCCCTCCTGAATTTTCACAATCATGCTCATCGAGTCACTGAGTATGCAGGCATGCTCGCAGAGAGTCTGCGAGCAGACCCATTGCAAAGCTCTGGTTACTGCCAAAACCTCCATTGTCATGCTGCTTGTCTGAGCGAAAGCAGCACTTTCCTCTCTGATGGTCTCCCCCACCTTTGAGCCGTTAAGGCCCAGGTACTTCTGATGTGACTCTCAACCGACCCAGTCTGTATATACAATCTATTACCTTCCCTGGAATTTTCACCGGTCAGAGCGAGTACCTCCGACTCCACCATTGTCGGACACCATTCCCTGCATTCTCTATTGAGTGTTATTATTACTTTGAAGGCTGTCAGACAATCTAAGGGCGCCCGACTCCATTCTGCACTTGGTAGCACATCCTCCAATCTGCACACCCTCTGTATGTTCATCCTCTGCGCGCCCCATCCACAACTTTCCTTTCTTAAGTCGACTGCCTTTCATTTTGAGAATTTCAGAGTGTAGAGGATGTTCTTTATAAGCGGTTATTTGTAGATAGTCCCGCGCCCTGCAGATTTGTATTCTTATTAAAAGTGTAAATGTACAAGGGAAGAAAAACACTAAGGAAATATGAGAAGAGAGAGAGAGAAAGGGAGAGAGAGAGTAGAAGAACACTAGAAGAAAGAGAGTGTATGTGTGTAAAAGAACGTGTGAGTAAAAGAACATGGGAAGAAAATGAGAGAGAGTAAAGGAACAAAGAAAGAAGGAGAGTAAACGGACATGAGATGAGAGAAAGGAACGTGGGATAAGAGAAATAGTAAAGGAACACGGGAAGACAGAATGAGAGAGGAAGAAAGAGAGAGTGTAAAGAAACATGAGGAAAGAGAAAGAGTAACGAAACATGCGAAGTGAGTAAAGGAATATGAGAAAAAGAGTGATTAAACAAACATTAGAAGAGCGAAAGAGTAAAGGAACATGGTAAGAGAGAGAGAGTAAAGGAACATGAGCAGAGAGAGCGAGTGAGAGAAAGAGTAAAAGAACATGGGCAAAAAGACACTAAGCGAACAGACTAAATGAAGGTGGGGAGAAATAGACTAAAATAACATGAGAAAAAAGCACAGAAATAATGTAAGGAAAAAGAGTAGAGAGGACACTGAGAACAACTGATGAGGACGCGAGGAGATTAGGGAGATTCAGCTTCCCACTAATGAGTTACCCAGCGCAGTGGGAATCACCGACAAGCATCTCTTGACCTATACTCTGTATATTTTGTGATAGTCACACGCTATGCCACAACAAAGAGAACTTCTAAGTATGGTCGCGATGGGAACTGAGCTCAGTAACACTGTCCATATGTTAATTGAACTCACAAACGGAACAAAGAATACTAAAAATGCTATCTGATCATGATTGCTGTCAAAGAAAAGTAAGGAGTTTCGATAGCAGGGTTTGACTAATTAACACACCCACATTCACACACGCACATATTGTTGTTGTTGTTATTGTTCGTTCATCACGTGATGGCCAGTTGTTACATCCACTTGTCGAAATTCCGTTAGATTTATGTCTTTGACTATGATTTCATTAATATCGTGCAAATAATGTATCAATCATCAATCGCCATGCCGAATTGTTTAGGCGATTATGTTTCTCCCTGACTTCTCTGTCTCTTATGTTGTCAATAAGCTCGGTTGGTGACTTTCTCCCATGCCATAATACTAGCCAATTCAACAGCGTAAAGAATACATAGGCACATAAAAGACAAATGGTTCGGCCAATAAATAGGAATGGAAGCAGGTCGCGTTCTATCGACATCCTTCAATAAAAGATCATCTGAAAAGGAAAGCAGCAAACGAAGATGGATACATGACACCAGAGAAATACTAGAACACCAAGGCGGCATTATACCAGCGGCATCACAGTTATCTAAAAAAAAAGGTTTCGGCTCACCATGACGCACAGTGGCCCACATGGATAGTACAAGACAAGACGTCGGTTCCCCAGGACGCCTAGTGGCACAAATGGATAGTACAAGACAAGACTTCGGTTCCCCAGGACGCCTAGTGGCACAAATGGATAGTACAAGACAAGACTTCGGTTCCCCAGGACGCCTAGTGGCACGCATGGATAGCACAAGACAAGACTTCGGTTCCCCAGGACGCCTAGTGGCACAAATGGATAGTACAAGACACGACAAGACTTCAGCTCCCCATGACGTCTAGTGGCACACATGGATAGTACAAGACAAGACAAGACTTCGGCTCACCATGACGCCTAGTGGCACACATGGATAAGACAAGAGTATGTTCCTAGATGCATAATAAGCTCTATTCTGGCCGCAAATTTCCTTGGATAGTTTGGGCATAGGACACACATTGTATCTATTTTTTTTTATCTACCCGTGACTTTCTAGCTACTCTCTGGAGTTGAACTGCTGCATTTCTCCACTTTTAACAATATGCCGAACGTTCTTGTTGTTCGTCCATCACATGATGATGATGACCATTTGTTACATCCACTTTTGAAAATTCAATTTTAGTTATGTCCTTGATTATGAGTTCGTAGATGGCTAATGAGCCCTATTCGAGCTGTAAAATTCCTTGGACAGTTTGGACATGGAATGACGACTGTAGACGGATCTTGATCTATCCGTGACTTTCTAGCTGCTCTCCGCCGTTGAGCTGCTGCATTTCTTTTCTTTTAACAAGATGCGCTCTTTTTTTATTCTAGAACGCCATGTAGATCTATTTTGTGCAAGTTCTTCCCATGCCGAACGTTATTGTTTACTGTAGGCACCATTTAGCTTTCTTCAGTTCGTGCATTAGCTTACCGTGTATCAAGGTGTACTTCAAAGTCTTTTAGTGAGGTCTTTAACAAGAACTTGTAGCGCTTCTTGTGGTCACCTTGAAATTGTATATTCTTGTGGTTAGCTTGAGACTGTATGTTGTGTTGATCACCTTGAAATTGTATGTTCTTATGGTCAGCTTGGGATCGTATATTCTTGTGGTCACTTGAGATCGTATATTCTTGTGGTCACCTCGAGATCGTATATTTGTTTATATAGTGTAGTTTTTGTGTTCATGTTGACAGATTAGTTTTTGAGACTAGGAGACATCTGTTCTAACATCTGGTATGTTCCCTGCATAATAACAGGATGTAATCTGGTATGTTCCCTGCATAATAACAGGATGTAATCTGGTATGTTCCCTGCATAATAACAGGATGTAATCTGGTATGTTCCCTGCATAATAACAGGATGTAATCTGGTATGTTCCCTGCATAATAACAGGATGTAATCTGGTATGTTACCTGCATAATAACAGGATGTAATCTGGTATGTTTTCTGCATACTAACATGATGTAATCTGGTATGTTCCCTGCATACTATCAGGGTGTAATCTGGTATGTTCCCTGCATAATAACAGGATGTAATCTGGTATGTTCCCTGCATAATAACAGGATGTAATCTGGTATGTTCCCTGCATAATAACAGGATGTAATCTGGTATGTTCCCTGCATAATAACAGGATGTAATCTGGTATGTTCCCTGCATAATAACAGGATGTAATCTGGTATGTTCCCTGCATAATAACAGAATGTAATCTGGGATGTTCCCTGCATAATAACAGGATGTAATCTGATATGTTCCCTGCATAATAACAGGATGTAATCTGGTATGTTCCCTGCATAATAACAGGATGTAATCTGGTATGTTCCCTGCATAATAACAGGATGTAATCTGGTATGTTCCCTGCATAATAACAGGATGTAATCTGGTATGTTCCCTGCATAATAACAGGATGTAATCTGGTATGTTCCCTGCATAATAACAGGATGTAATCTGGTATGTTCCCTGCATAATAACAGGATGTAATCTGGTATGTTCTCTGCATAATAACAGGATGTAATCTGGTATGTTCCCTGCATAATAACAGGATGTAATCTGGTATGTTCCCTGCATACTAACAGGATGTAATCTGGTATGTTACCTGCATAATAACAGGATGTAATCTGGTATGTTCCCTGAATAATAACAGGATGTAATCTGGTATGTTCCCTGCATAATAACAGGATATAATCTGGTATGTTCCCTGCATACTAACAGGATGTAATCTGGTATGTTACCTGCATACTAACAGGAGGTAATCTGGTATGTTCCCTGAATACTAACAGGATGTAATCTGGTATGTTCCCTGCATACTAACAGGATGTAATCTGGAGACCGAAATGCATTGTGTCATTGTTTACAGCTTAGATGTGATAACTCCGCCTTTTGACCTGAGTCATCTGTCCAGCAAGGCTTTTGGGTAAAAATGAAAACCGGCTTCCTAAACAAGTCAAAGTGAGTAAGGTAAAGGACAAAATAAACAATAGATCGCATTATAGAAACTCTACTCCGAGTAAATAACAGAAAAAGCTAAACACAAAGTATAGGCCTAAACATAGCGATAAACACAGACTGAAATGTGATAAACATAGTGATAGAGACTGTCATGTGATAAACATAGTAATAAACAGAGACTGTCGTGTGATAAACAGAGTAATAAACAGATACTGGCATGTGATAAACATAGAAATAAACAGAGACTGACATGTGATATACAGAAAATGAAATGTGATAAACACGGACTGAAATGGTTCTGACACTTAGTGAAAACGAAACTATTTTAGCCACCAATAGAAACATATAACCCGATAATGAAACCGCCAAGTGATTCGCGGAAGACAAAAAAAGAAGTTCATATTTTAAAGCGTTACCAACGTTCTGAGAATCGGCAACATTACAGCATATCAAGTGACCAAACGTGATATCGTCCGAAAAATCAATCGTCATTGAATCCTGCAACTCCTAACAGCACAGGTAGAGAAAACACGATAGATCGATATATATAAACCCTATCCACATATTTTCTAGTTGCTATAATCCATGTCGTAATATAGCCAAGGTGTCGATAGCAACAAGATATTTGAAAATGGAGATACAATTCTGAAAATGCTCAATATCCAAATAGTTTCCAATAATGGAGTGCACTGTCACGCGCCAGCTCTGTATCATGATCCCTTATGTGGACCAGCGGTCCTACAACAGTTGGTCGGCATAGCGTGTGTCAATAGTACGTTTGTTCAGGGGCGTGTTTTTGTGAGACAACGGTGGTCTTCATCATAAATGGAAAAAACATCTCAATTTCTGATTGTTGTAGAAAGTGAGAGATAGATACATATAGATAGATAGATAGATAGATAGATAGATAGATAGATAGATAGATAGATAGATAGATAGATAGATAGATAGATAGATAGATAGATAGATAGATAGATAGATAGATAGATAGATAGATAGATAGATAGATAGATAGATAGATAGATAGATAGATAGATAGATAGATAGATAGATAGATAGATAGATAGATAGATAGATAGATAGATAGATAGATAGATAGATAGATAGATAGATAGATAGATATATAGATAGATATATAGATAGATATAGATAGATAGATAGATAGATAGATAGATAGATAGATAGATAGATAGATAGATAGATAGATAGATAGATAGATAGATAGATAGATAGATAGATAGATAGATAGATAGATAGATAGATAGATAGATAGATAGATAGATAGATAGATAGATAGATAGATAGATAGATAGATAGATAGATAGATAGATAGATAGATAGATAGATAGATAGATAGATAGATAGATAGATAGATAGATAGATAGATAGAACGTAAGAAAAGCCAAGGAGACGTGTCCTATGACTTATATTATAGTACCACAATAAGTCATTAATCTCTTTATTCCAGCCACAACTATCATAGTCTTAAATATAGCCGAAACTATTTCTTTCTTAGGCTAGCCGTAACTATCCATGTCTTAAATTAAGCCGGAACTATCCATGTCTTAAATCTAGACGGAACTATCCCTGTCTTAAATTTAGCCGGAACTATCCGTGTCTTAAATCTAGACGGAACTATCCATGTCTTAAATCTAGACGGAACTATCCATGTCTTAAATCTAGACGGAACTATCCCTGTCTTAAATTTAGCCGGAACTATCCGTCTTAAATCTGGCCGGAGCTATCCCTGTCTTAAATTTAGCCGGAACTATCCCCGTCATAAATCTAGACGGAACTATTCCTGTCTTAAATCTGACCGGAACTATCCCTGACTCAAATCTAGACGGAACTATCCCTGACTCAAATCTAGACGGAACTATTCCTGTCTTACATCTGACCGGAACTATCCCTGACTCAAATCTAGACGGAACTATCCCTGACTCAAATTTAGGCGGAACTATTCCTGACTCATGTCTAGACGAAACTATCCTTGTTTTAAATCTAGACGAACTATCCATGTCTTAAAGCTAACCAAAACTATGATTTAAGATAGTTCTAAGATTTAAGACAGCGCTATGATTTAAAACAGTGCTATGATTTAAGACAATGCTATGATATAAGACAGTTCTAAGATTTAAGACAGCGCTATGATTTAAGACAGTGCTATGATTTAAAACAGTGCTATGATTTAAGACAGTGCTATGATATAAGACAGTTCTAAGATTTAAGACAGTTCTAAGATTTAAGACAGCGCTATGATTTAAAACAGTGCTATGATTTAAGACAGTGCTATGATATAAGACAGTTCTAAGATTTAAGACAGCGCTATGATTTAAGACAGCGCTATGGTTTACGACAGTGCTATGAAATAAGACAGTTCTAAGATTTAAGACAGCGCTATGATTTAAGACAGTGCTATGGTTTAAGACAGTGCTATGATATAAGACAGTTCTAAGATTTAAGACAGCGCTATGATTTAAGACAGTGATATGGTTTACGACAGTGTTATGATATAAGACAGTTCTAAGATTTAAGACAGCGCTATGATTTAAGACAGTGCTATGATTTAAGACAGTGCTATGATATAAGACAGTTCTAAGATTTAAGACAGCGCTATGATTTAAAACAGTGCTATGATTTAAGACAGTGCTATGATATAAGACAGTTCTAAGATTTAAGACAGCGCTATGATTTAAGACAGTTCTAAGATTTAAGACAGCGCTATGATTTAAAACAGTGCTATAATTTAAGACAGTTCTAAGATTTAAGACAGCGCTATGATTTAAAACAGTGCTATGATTTAAGATAGTGCTATGATATAAGACAGTTCTAAGATTTAAGACAGCGCTATGATTTAAGACAGTGCTATGAATATTTCATTGTATACCACTGATTAAATTGGAAATTAAATAAGAAAAATATACATGGTAAAAATTCAACACAAAATGTTATCTACACTAATTTTTGGGGAACAAAATCGCTTTTACAAATTTAATTGCATGCAAAATATCATACAAAACATGTATCGACTTGAAAATGTCATTGAGACAGAAAAACATCTGGCTTTAAGGGGAAATAGCCGTTACAATTGTGAACACAAAAATTGTGAAGATTTTAGAATCTAAACGCTATGTTGTAAAGAAAACATCGTCGTATAATATATGATTCAATCTAGCCAAAACTATTACTGTCTTAAATCTAACCAAAACTATCCCTGTTTTAAGTCTAGCCAAAACTATCCCTGTTTTAAATATATCAAAATTGATCACTGTCTTAAATCTAGTAAATACTATTACTGTCTTAAATCTAGTGAACAATTTTACCTGTCTTAAATCTAGTAAATACTATTACTGTCTTAAATCTAGTGAACAATTTTACCTGTCTTAAATCTAGTAAATACTATTACTGTCTTAAATCTAGTGAAAAATATACCTGTCTTAAATCTAGTAAATACTATTACTGTCTTAAATCTAGTGAACAATTTTACCTGTCTTAAATCTAGTAAATACTATTACTGTCTTAAATCTAGTGAACAATTTTACCTGTCTTAAATCTAGTAAATACTATTACTGTCTTAAATCTAGTGAACAATTTTACCTGTCTTAAATCTAGTAAATACTATTACTGTCTTAAATCTAGTGAAAAATATACCTGTCTTAAATCTAGTAAATACTATTACTGTCTTAAATCTAGTGAACAATTTTACCTGTCTTAAATCTAGTAAATACTATTACTGTCTTAAATCTAGTGAACAATTTTACCTGTCTTAAATCTAGTAAATACTATTACTGTCTTAAATCTAGTGAACAATTTTACCTGTCTTAAATCTAGTAAATACTATTACTGTCTTAAATCTAGTGAAAAATATACCTGTCTTAAATCTAGTAAATACTATTACTGTCTTAAATCTAGTGAACAATTTTACCTGTCTTAAATCTAGTAAATACTATTACTGTCTTAAATCTAGTGAACAATTTTACCTGTCTTAAATCTAGCAAATACTATTACTGTCTTAAATCTAGTGAACAATTTTACCTGCTTTAAATCTAGCAAATACTATTTTGTCTTAAATCTAGTGAACAATTTTACCTGTCTTAAATCTAGTAAATACTATTACTGTCTTAAATCTAGTGAAAAATATAGCTGTCTTAAATCTAGTAAATACTATTACTGTCTTAAATCTAGTGAACAATTTTACCTGTCTTAAATCTAGTAAATACTATTACTGTCTTAAATCTAGTGAACAATTTTACCTGTCTTAAATCTAGTAAATACTATTACTGTCTTAAATCTAGTGAACAATATAGCTGTCTTAAATCTAGCAAATACTATTACTGTCTTAAATCTAGTGAAAAATATACGTGTCTTAAATCTAGTAAATACTATTACTGTCTTAAATCTAGTGAAAAATATACGTGTCTTAAATCTAGTAAATACTATTACTGTCTTAAATCTAGTGAAAAATATACGTGTCTTAAATCTAGCAAATACTCTTACTGTCTTAATTCTAGTAAAAAAATACCTGCTTTAAATCTAGCAAATACTATTACTGTCTTAAATCTAGTGAAAAATATACCTGCTTTAAATCTAGCAAATACTATTTTGTCTTAAATCTAGTGAAAAATATACCTGCTTTAAATCTAGCAAATACTATTTTGTCTTAAATCTAGTGAAAAATATACCTGCTTTAAATCTAGCAAATACTATTTTGTCTTAAATCTAGTGAAAAATATACCTGCTTTAAATCTAGCAAATACTATTTTGTCTTAAATCTAGTGAAAAATATACCTGCTTTAAATCTAGCAAATACTATTTTGTCTTAAATCTAGTGAAAAATATACCTGCTTTAAATCTAGCAAATACTATTTTGTCTTAAATCTAGTGAAAAATATACCTGCTTTAAATCTAGCAAATACTATTACTGTCTTAAATCTAGTGAACAATTTTACCTGTCTTAAATCTAGTAAATACTATTACTGTCTTAAATCTAGTGAACAATTTTACCTGTCTTAAATCTAGTAAATACTATTACTGTCTTAAATCTAGTGAACAATTTTACCTGTCTTAAATCTAGTAAATACTATTACTGTCTTAAATCTAGTGAACAATTTTACCTGTCTTAAATCTAGCAAATACTATTACTGTCTTAAATCTAGTGAACAATTTTACCTGTCTTAAATCTAGTAAATACTATTACTGTCTTAAATCTAGTGAACAATATAGCTGTCTTAAATCTAGCAAATACTATTACTGTCTTAAATCTAGTGAAAAATATACGTGTCTTAAATCTAGCAAATAATATTACTGTCTTAAATCTAGTGAAAAATATACGTGTCTTAAATCTAGCAAATAATATTACTGTCTTAAATCTAGTGAAAAATATACCTGTCTTAAATCTAGTAAATACTATTACTGTCTTAAATCTAGTGAAAAATATACCTGCTTTAAATCTAGCAAATACTCTTACTGTCTTAAATCTAGTGAAAAATATACCTGCTTTAAATCTAGCAAATACTATTACTGTCTTAAATCTAGTCAAAAATATTGTCTATTGTCTATCCCCAGGTGAATGATTGTTGATCGGTTTCACACTTGCCGTTAAGAGTAGGGGTGGTATCTTAAGCTGTCGTTTCAAGGCCAGATGTGTCGCCGAGGTTCCATTTAGTCCATGTTTGTTCAAGTTATCTTAATGTTTTCTATCCACCGTTTTCTTGGCTCTACCTTTGGCTTTACGCCCGGATATTCTTGTATTATATGCTCTTACTGGTATGTGATTTGGCTTCATTCTCATAAGGTGACCGAACCATTTTACTTGCTGTCTCTCAATATGTTCGATACATGATATTATACCAACTCTTTTCCTAATTTCTTCATTTCTTATTTAGTGAAATATATATCCTGCTTTAAATCTAGCAAATACTAGCATTCTTTGGAGTGTAGCCGAAACTATCACTATCACTAAAATTACAATACTCTTAAATCAAGCTGAAAGTATCTTTTTCTTAAATCAAGCTGAAAGCATCCTTTTCTTAAATCAAGCTGAAAGCATCCTTTTCTTAAATCAAGCTGAAAGCATCCTTTTGTTAAATCAAGCTGAAAGCATCATTTTGTTAAATCAAGCTGAAAGCATCATTTTCTTAAATCAAGCTGAAAGCATCCTTTTCTTAAATCAAGCTGAAAGCACCCTTTTCTTAAATCAAGCTGAAACTATCTGTCACAAATCTATCTGAATTTATCATATTTAAATCTAACAGAAAATATAAGTTGAATGTGTTACTGCTCTACCCCGAACAGAGAACATAAGTAACGGTATCGCTAGATTTGGAACACAAATATTTTAACGGGATACACAATAACATTAGATTGACAAACATCTGACTAGGATACAAAAAAGCACATTGACAAATATCTGAATAATATACACACGAAACTTACATTGACAATCATTGAAGAAGTTTAGATCGGATAGTTATATGTTCGATAAACAACTTAAACAGTTGAAAGAATTCACTATACTTGGAACATCGTATTATCAAATGGGAAAAGCATCAAAGAAATTTAACATAGATGTATAATGGCATACCAGATGTCCCATATGTTTAGAAATAAATATGTGAACATAAACACCAAAACTGCACTACATAAACGAGTATAATGCCAAAACAATGCCACCAATGTCAAAAGTGGACATTAAAAGCGGAGGCCAAGGGAAAACTTGTTAGAACAATTACTTCTCTGCGTAGAATCCTCGGAGTAACAATAAGAGAAGTTAGACAAGAAAACATCAGAAGACTAACACACATACACTGTCAATCCTGGAGTACATCAGAAGACTAACACACATACACTGTCAATCCTGGAGTACATCAGAAGACTAACACACATACACGGTCAATCCTGGAGTACATCAGAAGACTAACACACATACACTGTCAATCCTGGAGTACATCAGAAGTCTAACACACATACACTGTCAATCCTGGAGTACATCAGAAGACTAACACACATACACTGTCAATCCTGGAGTACATCAGAAGACTAACACACATTCACTGTCAATCCTGGAGTACATCAGAAGACGACAGATTAAGTGGTTTTCACATGCTTCAGACTATCATCAGATAGTGTCCTTAAAAATCATTCCTATACAAACATGATGGATACAAAGCCAAAGGCAGGCTACGCAAACGATGGATTACAAAAATAGAGGCGTCAACGACAACAAACATTTATGAAGCACACGCAAAAATCATCTCCAGAGAACTCGTCTACCCCTGACGCTGCAAGGCACAAAGTCCATCTCCAGAGCACTCGTCTACCCCTGACGCTGAAAGGCACAAAGTCCATCTCTAGAGAACTCGTCTACCCCTGAAACTGCAAGGCACAAAGGTCATCTCCAGATAACTCGTCTACCCCTGACGCTGCAAGGCACACAGGTAATCTCCAGAGAAATGGTCTACCCCTGACGCTGAAAGGCACAAAGTCCATCTCTAGAGAACTCGTCTACCCCTGACACTGCAAGGCACAAAGTCCATCTCCAGATAACTCGTCTACCCCTGACGCTGTAAGGCACAAAGTCCATCTCCAGATAACTCGTCTACCCCTGAAGCTGAAAGGCACAACGGCCATCTCCAGAGAACTCGCCTACCCCTAAATCTGCAAGGCACAAAGGCCATCTCCAGAGAACTCATCTACCCCTGACGATGCAATGCACAAAGGGATATAAAGCGAAAAGAAAGAAATAAAGAAGTGATAATTCTACTGTATAAACTATTGCAATGGAATAAAGTTCATCCTTACAGGAAAAGTTCTGCTAGAACTAAAATGCTGAGGTTCAAGCAATAGAACAATCTACCCTCAAGATACTTGACTTGACACTGTCTTTGACAGTCATCATGTAGAAATGTGTAAAGATTCACTTCCTGTTATCATAATATGGTACCGTCACACTAAACAACACAACACGCCAACAGATCAGAGCTTTACTTCAGGGTGACTTAACGCTGTTGTGTACAGGGAGATTAACGGTCTGATAAGCTGGTCAAAAAGGAAGGAAAATGTTTGCAGGAAGACAACGAAGCCTCATATCCAGAAAATAATACCAGTCATACCAAGAAAAAAAAGTCATACCAAAAAAAAGTCATACCAAAAAAAGTCATACCAAAAAAGTCATACCAAATAAAGTCATACCAAAAAAAGTCATCTTTTAAAAAGTCATACCAAAAAAAGTCATACCAAAAAAAGTCATACCAAAAAAAAAATTAAGTAAAATTAACATGACAAAATATATGCAGTGTGTGCATTGCTGTTGGGACATGTTTTCATCGAAGGCTACGTCGTGCTGTCAGGAAGGAGTTTGAGAAAGCACGTAGAAGACGAATATTAATAGCAACTTCAGAGTATACATTCTAAATTTAGTCCTCACTAAAATCACATCGTCTTTTTAGAGATGCTGTGTTGTTGAATTCGCAAAATAAATTCGTTGTTTCAGTTTGCGAGGCAAATATGTCATATCTGATCTTACCGTGTTCAAAATCCATTTTCTGTCTTTTGTTTTTTGTTTTTAATAACTCGTCGATACTGTCTATTTTTATTATTCGAAGAGGACCAATGATACTCAGAAACTATACCGAAGTTGGATGTGTCTGGAGAAAGCCGCAGATATCACCGCAAAACTGTCAACAATAACACAACACATTGCAATCTCAGATTGCATCCTGCTAACATATAGCATTCAGAACAAACACAGAAAAAAATAATGAATTATAACTAATTAATAAAAGAACAAAGGAAAGAAAAGACATTATAATTGATGAAATGCATGACAGAAACATGATTTATCACCCCAATAAATTTGCTTGGTTAAAAAAACACGAGAAATGGACATTGCAGAGATACAAATACTCTCACACTATCCCATTCTCCTTCTCTACTCCACTTACCTCCACACATCCACATCCCTAATTCAAACCATCCACTCATATCCACTTTCACATGCTAATTAGTATATTATTTCTCCACAGGGAAACGCCCCCCGACAAACCGGAAACAGATCAGGCAGAAACAGACAAATTAAAAAGAGGAACCACTTGTGTTTCGTTTTCCTGTCAAGAGTCTGCCACAGGAATGAGCTGTAACGAAATATAGTAATTCTAGTTGCCGGTCAAAGTTAGACAAGCTTATAGTCAAGTGTATCTGACTCGTTTGGCTGTTTCAAGGGCTCTTGACCTATCATAGGAGGAAATAGTTTTATATGTCGTTACACGAAATGTTTGTGATGGTGACATTACAAGACTGTCTTCACTAATGTAGATTATACAGTTTTTGGAAGAGTAAAGGGTGTTCTTCTTCTTCAGCGTTCATTCTAAACTTTCGTTTGATCTCTCGTGTAACAAGATTAGATTTCCAACAGGATGTAGTTCAAAGAATGGAAATGCTTTGTGTCGATTTTTAATCTTTGTCAATGACCCGACACATTCGTCTTCGGCGAATTGAAGGAATGTGCATTAAGAGTTCTAAAAGTGTAAATTTATGAGAGAATCCCCAAATGACCAATCGGGCTATTGATGTAAATAAAATGGCGACACAACGCATTTCCATTCTCTGGAATGGAATCTTGCTGGAAATCTAGTAGGATCATTGATGTTCTACAAGAGATACAGCGGGAGTTTGAGAATGAACGCTGAACAAGAAGATTAACAAGAGAGAATTATTGGTTTAAGTAGGCAGATTAATCTATTCTAGATTATGTAGTTTAAGTAGGTAGATTAATCTATTCTAGATTATGTAGTTTAGGTAGATTAATCTATTCTAGATTATGTAGTTTAGGTAGATTAATCTATTCTAGATTATGTAGTTTAGGTAGATTAATCTATTCTAGATTATGTAGTTTAGGTAGGTAGATTAATCTATTCTAGATTATGTAGTTTAGGTAGATTAATCTATTCTAGATTATGTAGTTTAGGTAGGTAGATTAATCTGTTCTAGCTTATGTAGTTTAGGTAGATTAAACTATTCTATATTATGTAGTTTAGGTAGATTAATCTATTCTAGATTATGTAGTTTAGGTAGGTAGATTAATCTATTCTAGATTATGTAGTTTAGGTAGATTAATCTATTCTAGATTATGTAGTTTAGGTAGATTAATCTATTCTAGATTATGTAGTTTGGGTAGATTAATCTATTCTAGATTATGTAGTTTAGGTAGATTAATCTATTCTAGATTATGTAGTTTATGTAGATTAATCTATTCTAGATTATGTAGTTTATGTAGATTCATCTATTCTAGATTATGTAGTTTAGGTATGTAGATTAATCTATTCTAGATTATGTAGTTTAGGTAGATTAATCTATTCTAGATTATGTAGTTTAGGTAGATTAATCTATTCTAGATTATAATCAAACCAGAATTTGAATTATTTTAAAGTCGATATTTTACGTTTAATTAGATTAACATTCTTTCGGAACAATTCTGCGCACTATTGAATCCGGTACCTTGGCAGCTAGAGGCACACTCTACTCCTCTCGGCCACAGAATGGAACAGATTAGGTACACTTTACAAATATACATTCATTGTGTTCAAAACAGTGCTGTGTCCCACTCAGCTAGGTCTAAGTATCAGCTTTTTAACACGCGTAGATTGTAAAGTTGCCCATGTGTTGTCCGCGCCCGAAGGGAAGTCACAAAAAAAAAAAAAAAACTGTAGTCTGCAATACATGTCGTGGGAGGTGACTAAGGAGGGCTAAACGTGGTGGTTTACTAAATTTATCAAAACATGGTATGCAGAGCGGGAGGGGTGTTAGACTCAAAGGCATATACGTCAAAGCCTATATGTAAATCAAGACAACAAAATGAATTGTCCAGGCTACGTCTTGCTGTATGGAAGAAGTTTGAGAAAGCACGAAGAAGACGGATAATAAATGGAACAGGGCAATCTTTTTTGTGTTGAAGGGCCGAAGAGATCACTTTCCTTGTGGAATAAGGCTAACTACCCGTTTATTTTTTATAATAAGAAATATTTTCTGAGCTCCTGAGAGAAAACGTAGAGTGATAATAAGTCATCCATGCGGACCATTACAAATTGCTTGACATACTGCATTTGCCCGTGGGCCGTATTGTTACTCGCAACTGTTCGAAAGTATACAAACATCATTGAAATAAGATACGGAGTTAAGTCGTAGTTCTCTTTCCGAATGTGTATCTTTGGTGGTGATTTTTCTATTTTTTTTCTTCTGTGTCCATTATTAAATTCATTTAGATTACCAGGATATATGAAATGCGCCGTGTCATGGTTTACAGGTTGGCTGCGATATCTGCGTGAAACATCCAACAACAATATTGTTCTGAGTCACTTTGAGCTTCTAGTGGATTGGACTGCCAACTTCACCCACCAAAAGCTTCTTAGCTGCTTCCTATGATATGCGATTGTGGTGTGGTTGGCCAAGTACGGAAAACCTGTTTACTTGTGTTGCAAAGCGATTCGGTGCTGCTAGAACGGACCTGGTTCATATCTCATCAGATGTAAGAATTATTTTCATTTATCCCCATGCTTTCAACTTGAATTTTCTTACGACATGTATGACATATTGCCACCTTTGCTCCTCTTTCCTTTGCGTTGCATTTTCTTTGCCCCTCCTACAGGCCCCGGTAACACACAGAAAGTTGATTTGTTTAGCATCACGCCAGCCGACCTTACTTTACCACGTTTTTATATCTCATATTAAATTCAACTCTGATTTTCATAAAAATAGTCAAGCTGAGAATCAATCCTGGACTAAGCCGATTAACAAGCCACTGCACTAACCACCTCTCTGTGCGCTTCAATTATTATGTATCTCTAGAGATCGCCAGAAAATTGCGTTGCATGTAACATTGAAATTGTCCGCTGATCCTCAAAGATAATTTGTGTATTTATACCGTCTTCATCTACCAAATTGATAACAGGGAATGTTCGATATTGTCACATTTGTTATCAGTGACAGTTGGTAAGTTTAACTTTATAATATTTCCGTCAAGCCGGTACAATAAGACAGTCATGTGACGTATTCCTTCCAGAACGTTGTCTTCCAAATGAACTCTCTGAACCTCTCTCTGTCTTGGGCGATGTGGCTTGCATTTTCTAGCGATGTATTCATGTTATCTTTAATGTCGTCAGTCCATCGTCTTCTTGGTCTGCCCTTTCTCCTTCACCCAGGTACTCTTCCCTCCATTATTTGTCTTTCTAAACAGTTATGTCTCTTTATATGACCAAACAGGCGTAGTTTTCTTTTTGTTATTGTGTTTAGCAACCAACACTCTGGAATCTTCAGTGTGTTTATAATATCTGAGTTTCTGATTGTATCCTTCTATGATATTCTAAGTATCTTTCTGTAGCATTTCAACTCGAAAGCGTTGATCTTCTTTGCCGCTGTTTTACTTAGGGTCCATGTTTCACATCCGTATGTTGCAAACGGAAAAATAACAGTTCGTAACAGTATCAATTTCGTTTCTATTTTGCTGATTGCATTAGAAACCTTTGAGTATTATGGCGTGGAGTTACAGAGTTATGTGCTGTGGGTTTAACTCTCGGCAAGTGGTGCACCGACTCGTTCAGAGGAACGGAGTACATGTGAGTCAATCCCCTCTACGCCTTACAACACCCTTCAACTAAAAGTGATTATTGGTTGTAATGCTCCTAGATGGTCAGTCTTCTACTATGTAGGGAGCCGTGTCATGACATTCGCTTAATCTCCAGACAAGTTGCAGATAAAAATATTTCATTCTTAGTTAGACATCACGCCAGTAGATAAGAAGGGGGAGGTGGTTTGAAACTTCCACGCCCCCCTTCTACATAGCAAATCAGAACGTGACGTTTGGTACTAGGAATGTAAAGAAAAAGTGCGGGATGTATTGTTATAGAGAGTATATTTTTATGATATTCTAGTGAAAATAACTTGAGGATAGTTACCAAAACTCCCAATAAGAAGAACATTATAAATCTTTGTGTGAGCTACTGAGCTACTAATTCCTCGTATTTTTTCAGGTTCCTTGAGGGCACTGAGCACTAACGGAATTGTCTGAGTGAATTAGTGTATAGTGGTTAGTGGTAATTTGTTACTGTTTAGTGATTAGTGGTAATATGTTACGGTTTAGTGATTAGTGGTTAGTGGTAATTTGTTACTGTTTAGTGAGTAGTGGTAATTTGTTACTTTTTAGTGATTAGTGGTTAGTGGTAATTTGTTACTGTTTAGTGATTAGTGGTTAGTGGTAATTTGTTACTGTTTAGTGATTAGTGGTTATTGGAAATTTGTTACTGTTTAGTGATTAGTGATAATTTGTTACTGTTTAGTGATTAGTGGTAATTTGTTACTGTTTAGTGATTAGTGGTTAGTGGTAATTTGTTACTGTTTAGTGATTAGTGGTTAAATCTGTGAAGTTTTTCACATTCAGTTTTGAACTCTCAACCGTTCCCCACAATTAATCAGCCACAGGAACCACTTAAAAAGTGTACTAAAAATAGACAAGTTCCGAAACAGAAACAATCTGAACCTTAGAAAGTACTAAGATTTAACAGCCAATAAGAACACACTTGTGACAACTTTATGCAGAAGTTGAAATTTATCAGTCATTTTTCAGTTCAGCGGAGCCAAACAAAGAAATAAGCAAGGATTACTTTTTTTCCTGTGAGGAAGGACGCTCAAGTAATTCACATATATGAAGTAAGATCTCTACGCGGAAGGGACTATATTCTTCCTAATGCTCGTGAATGAGATGGCCTCGTCGCTGATGTCGTCGTCCATCTCTGTGAATTCTGGACTTAAAGAGGGGCCGTCTTCTCTCAGTCAAAGTATGGATAGTGTCAATACTGCCGTTGAGGAGGAGGTGAGTTCGAATATGTTTGTACGTTAATGTATGTTTTATGTTGTGTGATTTCTTGAATTGCTAACGCTACATTATTTTTAAAGCAAACGCTATTTCCGTATCAAATGGAATGTTACTTTAGTTCAACTATTTCCTCCTTTCTAAATCTCTGTTTCGCCTATTTTAAACTTCTTTACATTTATTTTAATAAACAGTTAAATCTAATTTAATTGTCATTTAAAAATCTTGAATTTCTTTTCAACCACTTTACATATTTTAACAATAAATTTCTTTTAAATATATTTCAAATCTTTTTGACAATGTCTTTTAAGTCTCTATTAATATTCTGAAACTTCTTTTACGCCTATTTTAAACTTTCTTTGTGCTTAGTTATATAGTTTTAAAATGTATACAATTACAAATGAACCAGAGAATCTATACTCAGTATTCGATAGCTGATATATAAATATAGGAAATTCGTAGGATTTCCTATAGGGAACCACTGTGTACGTAAGAAATAAAGTAGAGATGTGTGCAGGTGTTCAGGAGCCATTGCTTTCAATAGTAAAACGGCGAACACTAACATGGTTCGGACATGTATGCACGCACACTTCCTTGTCAAAAACAATACTCCGAGGAACTGTCGAGAGTGGAAGAAGCAAAGGAGGTAAAATAAAGGTATGGACAGACAACATCAAGCAATGGACAGGGCAAGATATTTCCACACTCATCCGCATCGCTGAGGATAGAATTCGCTGGAGGACTGTGTGCTGAAGTATCCAATGTGGTACCCCTACGACCCTGAAGGGTTACGGGTTAATTGATTGATATAAATATATGGAAGTCAAAAATGTGTCTATATTTGCTTCATAGATTACAGCAAGGCCTTTGACAGAGTCCAACATGAAAAATTAATCAAATATCTTCAAGAAATAGGTATAAATGGAAACGACATCAAACTTATTAGAAATATATTTGGCAACAAACTACATCAATAAAGTGTGAAATCAGCTACTCACCATACATAGAAATACAAAGAGGGGTAAGACGATATGTATTTTATCACCAAGCCTATTTAATATATACACAGACAGACAATATCTTTAAACCTATAGAAGAAATGCCAGGACTCAAGATCAGTGGGAAAATAATAAACAACCTGAAACATGTAGATGACACTGTTCTCTTAGCGGAAAGTGAACATGGACTACACAGACTAATAGATCAAGTCAATAAATCAAGTAATGAATATGGACTGGATATCAACATCCTAAAAATAAAAACCATGATAATCAGCAAATTCACAGAAGAACAAGAGCTAATCATAAACATGCATCGAGAGAAACTACAACAAGTAAAACAGTATCAATATCTTGGACACATAGTCACAAATGATGACAGATGTGAAAAAGAAGTTAAAAGGAGAATAGGAATGGCTAAAAGTACATTCAATAGAATGAGTAAAATAGTAACATCTAAACAAATTACAAACAAATTATGTTTGTTTGTTTGTTTGTTTTGCGTTCGCTCCATTGTAACCATCACGGATATCCGTGCGATTTCCGCCGGGAGCGTGATTACGTTGTGCCACCGTTATGCGCCTTACAAACAAATTTAAAAAAAGGATTATAAAATGCGACATCTACTTTATATTAATGTATGGCTCAGAAACATGGACACTAAACAAACAATTAGAAGATAGAATTGATGCCTTTAAGATGTGGGCATATAAAAGAATAGGGAGAACATCATGGGAAAGAGAAGAAACAAACGAAAAAGAGGTTCTAACAACACTTAATATGAAGAAAGAATTATTAAAGAAAATAAAGCCCAACAAAAAACTAAAATATGTTGGACACATTAAAAGACATACGTTAATGAGTGTACAGTCGAAGGAAGACAAGTAAGAGGTAGGCAGAGATACAAGTGGGAGATAGTAACATCACAAGATGGACAGGTTACAGTCTAGCAGAGTACACCACCAAGACAATAGACAGGGTAAAGTGGAGGTCTGTTGCAGCCAACCTTCGTTGCGGAGATGAAACTTAATGATGACGATGATATAACTTTAAACCTTTTTTGCTTTTTAAACCTCTTAAATTTCTTTTAAACCTTTTTTAAACTTCTTTTCTCAAAATGTTATAACCGTCCCCTCTGTTATTTCCCCCACATGGTTTTACCACTTTCTTACACATTAGATTCATCTCACTTTTTGCTTATCTAGAACACTTACACATGACTAGAACACTGGTCACAGAAACTTGAGGTCCCTGGTTCAATTCACGTCTGGGATAAATATATTTGTCTTTCGGAAATGAAATGAAAGTGTTCCGGTACATGTCGCGGCGACAGTTATGCCAGAGTGTCCTTTATTTCGACAGCCAACAGAAATAAAGTTTTTATTGCAATAAATATCCGAGTATGTGTGACTAATTTCGACATTTTTCTGAATGTCCATCGCATATCTTTGATCTACTTTGTCCATGAACATTTTCCTTTCATTTCCAGATTCTATTTCATTTTGTAAATGTGCTATGTAAAAATAATACGGGTTTGTTTCACGTGATTAAATTACAGCTAACCAATCAGAATTTTTCCATCTGTTTTACACTTGATTGGAATATATATATATATATACACACAGAGCCAGTCAAACAACCACATATATAAATTACCACAGCAACATGCGATCCTATCTGGTTGAACATATGAAAGGGGACAGAAGGGAGGGGTAATAGAGTTAGCCGTGGGTTAACTATCTGATTTGATACCTGAACATGCTTAACTATGTGGTTACCTGAACATTGTTTACCTGTGTGTGATGATGAGGGTGAAATTACAAACTAAAATGATAATTTCAAAATGCTACATTTATTCTATGTTAATGAATGGCTCAGAAACATGGGCAATGATCAAACAGCTCGACGGCATAACTGATGCCTTTCAGATGTGGGCATATAAAAGATAACTCCGCCACAGGCAATTATGCAATAGGAACGTTCAGAAAGCAATTGCACAATAATTGACGTATTTATATTGCCCAGTAAATAACTACAGCCAAAATTTAAGCTACAAATATTAAATATTAAGGAGAACTTAATGGAAAGAGAAGAAACCTTCATGGAAAATGAAGAAAACTTCATGGAAAGAGAAGAAAACTTCATGGAAAATGAAGAAAACGGACACAGCCGTTCTAATAACACTTTGAATGAAGAATAAATTCAAGTAGGAAACGAGAGGATAAATTAAAGTTTCTTTAAACCAACAGGAATTAAACCAGTCCGTTCTGACGACACCAAGTCGCCTGACAACTAGAGTAAACGGGTTTTTCCATGCTTGACAAAAGATGCGATTTTGTCAAGAAATTCAAACTGTGTACTCAAGTCACTTATAACGGACCAATGGAGACTAGGACTATTACAATAAAAACTAACATCCCGTACAAGTATTGAAGTATCCTCAGTAACAACAAACATATAACATCCGTATTAATTATATGTTACATACAGTTGGTCTGCAGAATTTTTAATTTATCTTATCCCATCCTACTTAAATGTACTTGTATAAGCAGATATTTGAAGCAAAATTGTACTGTCTATATATATTATCCATGTTACAAGAAGACCCATTGCCGCTTTTAAATCCTAGTTGCCATTTTGGACAAGTTTAGAATCCTACTTTGCAATTCGTTTAAGTTTATATTCCTGCTAATCATTTTGCTCAAGTTTGCAATCTTACTTGGTAGTTCGTTCAAGTTTTCAATCCTACTTTCCTACTGTCACTTCGTTCCTGCTTGCAATCTTACTGGTGACTTCAGTTAAGTTTACGATTATACTGGTCATTTCGGACAAAACAATAGTTCATAATAGTAGTACATTTCTGGAGACTAGTGGTCCAGTGTTATTTGTGTTTGATTTCCGTGGCCTAGTGGTTAGGAAATTAGCCATGTACTCAAGAGATCTCGGGTTTAAATCCGGTTCGCGGCGTCATGCTTAAAACATGGATTTGTATCTGATATCGCTCGGAATTACCGATTGATGCTACACGCTATAAGTGCTGCTCCCTTTGAATTACCGATTGATGCTACACGCTATAAGTGCTGCTCCCTTTGAATTACCGATTGATGCTACACGCTATAAGTGCTGCTCCCTTTGAATTACCGATTGATGCTACACGCTATAAGTGCTGCTCCCTTTGAATTACCGATTGATGCTACACGATATGTGTGCTACTCTCTGGGAATTACCAATTGATACTACACGTTATGTGTGCTACTCTCTGGGAATTACCAATTGATGCTACACGCTATGAGTGCTAGTCTCGGTAGAAAGCGTCCCATTTCGCTGGTAGGGAGAGTGTAATGTATATATGGAAATCCGAATATAGTGACATCAATCCTTTACTCTATAACTCTGTTAGGTAACTCGTCTTGCTCTCGGCTGAATAGAGTAAGTATCTAACTACGTTGATAGCTACGTCTTGAATAGGATATGCTACCAATAACAACAACAACAATAATAATAAATAATAATAATAAATAATAATAATCAGGTGTCATGCCAGTTGGCGTAGGCGGTCATGGCTCTCCACAGCTCTCTGTCCATAGTATTATGTATCAAAGTCGTTGTTGTTTCTTTGCCGTGCCAGGTTGTCAAACTGTCTAATATTCTCTCACGTTGTCGCCCTCTGTCTCTGGTGCCTTCAATCTTGCCTGCTGTGATTATGTTCTCTAAACCTCCCTGTCTGAAGTGGCCAAAAAAAGAAGATTGCCTTTTTCTTATATTGTTGATTAAGGTCCGTTTAGCATTTAACTCTTTCAACACCTCTACATTAGTTTTTCTGGCAGTCCATGGTATTCTCAGCATTCTTCTGTAGAACCACATCTCTGTTGCCTCCATTCTCCCACTTTCCAGTTTGTTTATTGTCCAAGACTCGCACCCATATAATAATAATAATAATAATAATAATAATAATAATAATAATAATACAAGTCTTAGAACTTAAATCTTGCAATATACGAGGCATACATTCTACTCCTATGACATTTTCATGATGAGATTTCAAAAATGCAGTATTTAGAATGATGGAAGTTAGACTGGGAATTTGCCAGACATAATATTTGCTTTAAACATGTGGGCATCGAAAATCACATTCATACATATCGTTCTTCATCTGTTGTGGCATATTTCTGAAATACTTATCCATAAAGGTGTAGGATTAATGACTAAATGTAAACATTTCATTTCTCTTGGCTCTGTAACTCACTCTAGATATGTTTTGGGTAAGGACGATAACCAATAGAATTCGAACAGGATGTAGTAATGAGAACGGAAATCCGTTGTTTTGATGTGTTATTACTATAACGGCCCGTCATATTCGACTTCTGCAGTAATTGTTCAATAAAATTGCTGATATTTAAAAAGCAGAACTCAAAAGTCTTAGAGAATTGACTTCCTCATCTTCTTTCACGTTTATATCTATCTATCTATCTATCTATCTATCTATCTATCTATCTATCTATCTATCTATCTATCTATCTATCTATCTATCTATCTATCTATCTATCTATCTATCTATCTATCTATCTATCTATCTATCTATCTATCTATCTATCTATCTATCTATCTATCTATCTATCTATCTATCTATCTATCTATCTATCTATCTATCTATCTATCTATCTATCTATCTATCTATCTATCTATCTATCTATCTATCTATCTATCTATCTATCTATCTATCTATCTATCTATCTATCTATCTATCTATCTATCTATCTATCTATCTATCTATCTATCTATCTATCTATCTATCTATCTATCTATCTATCTATCTATCTATCTATCTATCTATCTATCTATCTATCTATCTATCTATCTATCTATCTATCTATCTATCTATCTTTCTATCTATCTATCTATCTATCTATCTATCTATCTATCTATCTATCTATCTATCTATCTATCTATCTATCTATCTATCTATCTATCTATCTATCTATCTATCTATCTATCTATCTATCTATCTATCTATCTATCTATCTATCTATCTATCTATCTATCTATCTATCTATCTATCTATCTATCTATCTATCTATCTATCTATCTATCTATCTATCTATCTATCTATCTATCTATCTATCTATCTATCTATCTTTCTATCTATCTATCTATCTATCTATCTATCTATCTATCTATCTATCTATCTATCTATCTATCTATCTATCTATCTATCTATCTATCTATCTGTCTGTCTGTCTGTCTGTCTGTCTGTCTGTCTGTCTGTCTGTCTGTCTCTCTATCTAACTATCTATCTATCTATCTATCTATCTATCTATCTATCTATCTATCTATCTATCTATCTATCTATCTATCTATCTATCTATCTATCTATCTATCTATCTGTATATCTATCTATCTATCCATTGGTCCATCCGTCCGTCCGCCCGTTCGTCCGTCCATCCGCCCGTTCGTCCGTCCGTCCGTCTGTCTCTCTGTCTAACCATCCATCCATCCATCTATCTATCTATCTATCTATATATCTATCTATCTTTACGATGTGGTCTTTGTTTGCCTTGCGGAGTCAAGGTAGAAGTGTTGCCTGGAGATGACCTTCTTGTGTTCTGTTTGTAAACGTGTTACCGTAGCCTCTTTTATTTCAGTAATCCATCTTTTGCATAATCTGCCTCTGGCTTTATAGCCGTGTTGTCTATATGTCGAGGCCATCTGTGCCATGCTGTCTGTTGGTATTCTGAAAGTGGTGTGTTCCCATGCTGGTATTGTTTTAGTTATCCGTCTGATGTTATTGTTTCTGATTCTATCTCATTGATAACATTCCGACATTCCGAATGGTATTCTTCATTTTTGCTCTCCGTAGTCCTAAATATTGTATCAATCTTTGTCATTTGAGAATTCTTAGAAGTTATATATATCCAATTCTCATGTATGGAAGTGATTATTGGACACTCAACGTTGCACGGTTTGAAAGACTTGATGAAATCGCATCTTTTTTTAGAGATGCGGTTAGTCAAGTACGGGAGAACGCGTGTTCAATAGAAGCTAGGCGATTTGGTGCCGTTGAACGGACTGGTTCAATTCCCGTTAGTCTCAAGAATTTTTTTTAAATTGTCCTCTCGCTTCTTACTTATATTTACTTCGATGAAACTTTAGTGTAACATATATTGTCTTCCTGTGTAACTTTATTGTACCATATTGGTGAAGGCTCCATTTTACAGCTATATTTCACGATTTTTAGATATGTCCACATTTTTAGGTTATATTTCCAAATCATGAAGGACATAACTACTTGTATATATGCATGGTTTTCTCTCAAAAACATATACTCCGTTAGCACTCGACATATATACGACATGTGGGTTCACTGAAAAACAGTCTTCAGTAGTGACGAATTTGACTTTTCTCGTGATTTTCGTTGGCTCTCAGCACAATGTATACATAACATAAGCAATGAAAACCATGGAAAATATCAAAATATCTCTCTCTAGAAAATATATTTATTATATATATATATATATATATATATATATATATATATATATATATATAATATATATATATATATATATATATATATATATTTATATATTTGACAACCTGGCACGGCAAGGAAGCAATAACGACTTTGATACATAATACTCTGAGAAGTCACATGTTCTGAAAACTGAAGATTAGAGAGACAGACCTGTGCAACTGTGGAATGAGCCCAGAGACTGCAGAACACATTCTTCATGCCTGTCAACTCTACCAAGAAGAGAGGGAGAAAAAATGGCCTACTGAGACTGTACTGCTTCCAGACTTGAGGGGTTCCATGGATGACCTGAAGCGAATCACAGAAGTCATGGAAGTTATTGGTGCTGTAACCTGATATCTGACTGAAGAACGATGAAGAAGAAGAAGAATACATAATACTGTGGACAGAGAGCTGTAGAGAGCCATGACCGTCTACGCCATCCGGTATGGACCTGATGATGATGATGATATATATTTGAAAATGACGTCTTCAATTCGCTGATAACCATAACTTATTTTGGGTTTGTAGATAACACATTGTAGATAACACATTGAAGATTCCAGAGTGTTGGTTACTACACACAATAACAAAAAGAAAACTACGCCTGTTTGGTCATATAAAGAGACACAACTGTTTAGAAAGACAAATAATGGAGGGAAGAGTACATGAGAAGAGGTGAAAGGGCAGACCAAGAAGACGATGGACTGACGACATTAAAGATAACATGAATACATCGCTAGAAAATGCAAGCCACATCGTCCAAGACAGAGAGAAGTTCAGAGAGTTCATTGGGAAGACTACGTTCTGGAAGGAATACGTCACATGACAGATAACAATTCAAGTAATGAGCCACCACAAATGACCTTCCAACATAATGTATTAGGACCCATTCACTACGTCTTTTGATTATTGTTGGTATTTCGGTTTGTCACTATTTACATACGTGAAATCCCATAGCAAAAAATAGCAAAGGCGACTTCAAGTATATAAATAGTGACCAACCGAATGTCCAACAACAATACAAAACGTAACGAATTGGGTCCTAATTAATTCTGTTGGAAGGTTTTTTAATAGCAGACTGCTCGATTCATAGTTAGTGTGGACTATTTTTAGCACATAACGTCAGATCTATTCCTGTATTCGGGATAATCCGATTGAACATTATGTTAGATTTCCCGTGAGATGCGCAATCATCACATTTCTAGAAGCTCATATCAGAGTTTGTTTAATTTGTTAATGCGTTGTGTCATTATACAATCATCTTGGTCTAGTTCAGTGTTAGAAGACTTTCTGGGGAGCTCTTATACCCATCTCAAAGTCTCAGAGAAGTTGGAGCCTTTCTCTGAACAATATATTCACGATAGTTCTAAACATAAAACATGTCAACAATTGTTAATATAGACCATATTTGAAGGTAAAGTTTAGGGGCAGCAGAGCTAGAGAAATTGAGAAATATATTTCAGAGGAATTCATCGTGAGATGGACAGGTTACAGTCTAGCAGAGTGCAACACCACCGCACGAGACAGGATGGTAGAGGGCTTTTGCAGTTCATATTCGTTGCGAAGACGGCTCTCGATTATGATATCCATTGTGCATGTTTCCAGTTAGAGAATTGCAGGAAGATGGTGCCTGTGACTTGTATCATAAAGGTATATGGAGCTCTTAGCTTGTGTCATAAAGGTATATGGAGCTAGTGTCATAAAGGTATATGAAGCTTGTAGCTTGTGTCATAAAGGAAGATGGAGCTTGTATCATAAAGGTATATGGAGCTTGTAGCTTGTGTCATAAAGGTATATGGAGCTTGTAGCTTGTGTCATAAAGGTATATGTAGCTTGTGTCATAAAGGTATATGTAGCTTGTGTCATAAAGGTATATGGAGCTTGTAGCTTGTGTCATAAAGGTATATGTAGCTTGTGTCATAAAGGTATATGTAGCTTGTGTCATAAAGGTATATGGAGCTTGTAGCTTGTGTCATAAAGGTATATGGAGCTTGTAGCTTGTGTCATAAAGGGAGATGGTGCTTGTATCATAAAGGGAGATGGTGCTTGTATCATAAAGGGAGATGGTGCTTGTCGCTTGCGTCATTAAGGTAGATGATGTTTGTATCTTGCGTTTTCAATATAGATGGTGTTTGTGGCTTGCCTGATAAAGACTGCATGCCCATGTTATCACCGCGTTATGTACATGGTGAGCATTTTCATTTACCATCCGACAGATATAAATCCAGTTTTTACCGAGAGTCGAACTCTGCACCTCGGCTGTATTAATTTTCTAGATAATATAAATGTGCTCAGTATTTCTCCATTGCTTTCTGATTGTCAAATTGTGCGGCGGGATTTATTTGAGCCCAGTACTTTGACAGTTATAGACTTTCTGATTGTCAAATTGTACGGCGGGATTGATTTGAGCCCAGTACTTTGACAGTTATACACTTTCTGATTTATAACTTTCTGTACCTCCGCACCACAGAGCTGGACCAATAGAATATGATAAAAAATTATTGTTGATAAATCTATGAACTTAATTTGATGATTTATCTCTAATTTTTATCGATTTAAAACTAAATTAAATCGGATATTCCCATTTGGAAATTGAAGCATACCCATTAAATATACGGCTTTAAGTTACTTTGTATGCAATTGATTTTAGCATTGTAATTTTTGATAGCCACTTTTGAGGGTTCGGATAAGGTAAATACCAGTCAGCTGGCTACGGGAACTATCAGCAGAAATATCATTCGTCATCTTCTGAAAGGAATTAAACTTTTATTAGGATGTCGATGTGTATCGCTGTCGATTCAGAAAATCATCCATTCTGATATTAGAGTTTCATTATCTTCCAGAATTTATAAAAAATATAAAGTCTCCGATTGGGGATAATCCTAGTTGCATATGATGTTACGAATCCTTTTTTTTACGTTATGAGTATTCTAAGAGCGCACGCAAAAACTCAGTATAATAGATATATTTAATACTCAGTGAATTTGCGTGAACAATTGAAAGCATATAATATAATAAAAAGAATCCTTAAAAGGCGTTGAACATTAGGTTGTCTTCACCCGACTATGGTTTCCCCATATGTGCTACGTCCTTCTCGATGATGTGGCACGCGGCATGACAAGAGTGCCACTCATAGCACGTAACTCTAGATTTAATGGATAATTTGTCATGAACGCAGGAAAACAATGAACATGTAAACTAGACAATATATAATAGACACAAGACAATATATAATAGACACTAGACAATATATAATAGACACTAGACAATATATAATATACACTAGACAATATATAATAGACACTAGACACTAGGCAATATATAATAGACACTAGACAATATATAATCGACACTAGACACTAGACAATATATAATAGACACTAGACAATATATAATAGACACTAGACACTAGACAATATACAATAGACACTAGACAATATATAATAGACACTAGACAATATATAATAGACACTAGACAATATATATAATAGACACTAGACAATATATAATAACACTAGTCACTAGACAATATATAATAGATAATAGACACTAGACAATATATAATAGACACTAGACAATATATAATAGACAATGGACACTAGACAATATATAATAGACACTAGACAATATATAATAGACAATATATAATAGACACTAGACAATATATACTAGACAATGGACACTAGACAATATATAATCGACACTAGACACTAGACAATATATAATAGACACTAGACAATATATAATAGACACTAGACACTAGACAATATACAATAGACACTAGACAATATATAATAGACACTAGACAATATATAATAGACACTAGACAATATATATAATACACACTAGACAATATATAATAACACTAGTCACTAGACAATATATAATAGATAATAGACACTAGACAATATATAATAGACACTAGACAATATATAATAGACAATGGACACTAGACAATATATAATAGACACTAGACAATATATAATAGACAATATATAATAGACACTAGACAATATATACTAGACAATGGACACTAGACAATATATAATAGACACTAGACACTAGACAATATATAATAGACACTATATAATAGACACTAGACAATACATAACAGTCACTAGACAATATATAATAGACACTAGACAATATATAATAGACACTAGACACTAGACAATATATAATAGACAATATACAATATATAATAGACACTAGACAATATATAATTGACACTAGACAATATATAATAGACAATGGACACTAGACAATATATAATAGACACTAGACAATATATAATAGACAATAGGCAATATATAATAGACACTAGACAATATATAATAGACACTAGATAATTTATAATAGACACTAGACACTAGACAATATATAATAGACAATAGACAATATATAATAGACACTAGACAATATATAATAGAGACACTAGACAATATATAATAGAAACTAGACAATATATAATAGACAATAGACAATATATAACAGACAGTAGACAATATATAATAGACACTAGACAATATATAATAGACACTAGACACTAGACAATATATAATAGACAATAGACAATATATAATATACACTAGACAATATATAATAGACACTAGACAATATATAATAGATACTAGACAATATATAATAGACACAAGACAATATATAATAGACACTAGACAATATATAATAGACACTAGACAATATACAATAGACACTAGACAATATATAATTGAAACTAGACAATATATAATAGACACTAGACAATATATAATGAACACTAGACACTTGACAATATATAATACACTCTAGAAACTAGAAAATATATAATAGACAATGGACACTAGACAATTTATAATAGACACTAGACACTAGACAATACATAATATACAATAGACAATATATAATAGACACTAGACAATATATAATAGACACTAGACAATATATAACAGACACTAGACAATATATAATAGACACTAGACAATATATAATAGACACTAGACAATATATAATAGACACTCGACACTAGACAACATATAATAGACACTAGACAATATATAATAGACACTAGACACTAGGCAATATATAGTAGACACTAGACACAAGACAATATATAATAGACACTTGACAATATATAATAGACACTAGACAATATACAAAAGACACTAGACAATATATAATAGGCACTAGACAATATATAATTGACACTAGACACTAGACAATATATAATAGACACTAGACTATATATAATAGACACTAGACAATATATAATAGACACTAGACACGAGACAATATACAAAAGACACTAGACAATATATAATAGATACTAGACAATATATAATAGACACTAGACACTAGACAATATATAATAGACACTAGACGCTAGACAATATATAACTAACAATAACAATGGACACCAGACAATATATAATAGACACTAGACACTATATAATAGACACTAGACAATATATAACTATCAATAGCAATAGAAACTAGACAATATATAATAGAAACTAGACAATATATAATAGAAAATAGACAATATATAATAGACACTAGACAATATATAATAGAGACACTAGACAATATATAATAGAAACTAGACAATATATAAAAGACAATTTACAATAGCCACTAGACACTAAATATAATAGATATAATACTAGATATAAACATAATATATAATAGCAATAGACACTAGACAATATGTAATGGACAGTAGACAATATATAATAAACAATAGCAATATACACTAGACAATATATTAAAAAGACAATAGCAATAGACACTTGACAATATGTAATAGACAATAGACAGACTGATAAACACGGATTTTGATTCCATTCCTTATTCTTTGTTTACAATAAAAACTAGTCCCTGTGGTTCACCCAAACACGAGGAAGTATATTACCAGAGCTCATGCTCTTGGAAGCCCGAGGAGAAGTGCCATCACTACTGAACAATTGCAGTAGGCGATGCTAGTCGGGTGTTTTCAGGTCAATTTCTGATAAGGCAGCTGATCCGAGACCGTCGGCAATAAAGACCTCTGTACAGAAAGTAAACATGCCTTAATTCATTACTTTTTAAAAATTATTATCGTGTTTCCGTTGGTCAATATTTATAAAATTGGAGTAGCATGCGAAAATTAGCCACGGCATACCAACAACTTGCACGGAAATGATCAACAAATAAGTCTTTTAGGTCATCTTTACTTTCTGCACACAGATCTTTAGGTCAACACTGGGGCATGGTGGCTACATAGCACTTATGAGAAACCGTTTATGACTCGTGTTCACATCTCATATAGCCTTCACCTTGAACTTTACAGACAGATGTTTCGTTTTTCCCCGTAGGTTTCATTTGCCGGTCGTTAGCAATTGACACGATGTATACAAATAGTGACCAACAAAAGTTACGGCAATAATAAAAAACAAAACTCCTAAATGCGTTAGTGGTCATAATCGAGCTTGATTATATTATTTTCACAAAGCTTGATTCTTGATTAGAAACTGACCTCACAGCACGTGGGGATTTTTCCATAAGTGCTCCGCCCTCTGTTCCAGCAGCGATCCAACTCGATGGTGTTTCGAGTCTAATGCCGCCGAAACAGACGTCAACATTAGGGCACAACTCTGGCACTTGCGACAGGTTTATCTGTTGTTTAACCCACCCACATCGTGCCCGTAACTAGTTCAAGCACACCATCGGCTTGTCGGAACAACATGGTAACTGTTATGGAAGGTTACGACAACGGGAAAAAGATAATACTACAAACTGACATACACATTTATGAAGGAGGAATATTTTTATATTTATGTTGTCCGATGTTTTAATTTTCTATTTGTATTATGCGAACCGTTTTCTATTTCTGTAGTCGGAATATTTTTCTATTTATGTTGTGCGAACAGTTTTCTATTTTTGGTGTCAGAATATTTTTCTGTTTCTATTTTCCAAATATTTTTTCTATTTCCCGTGTCCGAATATTTTTTTATGTCTATAGTCGGAATATTTTGCTTTTTATGATGTCCGAATATTGTTCTATTTATGTTGTCCGAATATTATTTCTATTTATGATGTACGAACATTTTACTATTTATGTTTACGGAATGTCTATTTATGTTTCATCATCATCAAGTGCCGTCTCCGCAACGAAGGTTGGCTGCAACGTATCTCCAACATCTCCTGTCTCTTGTCTTGGTGGTGCACTCTGCTAGACTGTAACCTGTCCATCGTGTAATGTTACTCTCCCACTTGTATCTCTGCCTACCTCTTGCTCGCTTCCCTTTGACTTTACCCTCAAGTAAGGTCTTCAATAGGGTGTCATGTCTTTTAATGTGTCCAAAGTATTTTATTTGCCTGATCTTTATTTCTCTTAGTAGTTCTTTCTTCATATTAAGTGTTTTTAGCACCTCTTTATTTGTTTTCTTCTCTTTCCATGATGTTCTCCCTATTCTTCTATATACCCACATCTCAAAGGCATCAATTTTGTCTTCTAATTGTTTATTTAGTGTCCATGTTTCTGAGCCATACATTAATATGGAATAGATGTAGCATTTTATAATTCTCATTTTTAACTTGTTTGTAATTTGTTTAGATATTAATAATTTCCTCATGTCATTGAAGGTACTTTTAGCCATTCCTATTCTCCTTTTAACTTCTGTTTCACATCTGCCATCATTTGTGACTATGTGTCCAAGATATTGATACTGTTTTACTTGTTGTAGTTTCTCTCCCTGTATGTTTACGTTTACCTCCTGTTCTTCTGTGTTTTTGCTGATTATCATGGTTTTTGTTTTTTGAATGTTTATATCCAGTCCATATTCATTACTTGATTTATTGACTTGATCTATTAGTCTTTGTAGTTCATGTTCACTTTCTGCTAAAAGAACAGTGTCATCTGCATATCTAATGTTGTTTATTATTTTCCCATTGATCTTGAGTCCTGGTATTTCTTCTATATTTTTAAAGATATTCTCTGTGTAGATATTAAATAGGCTTGGTGATAAAATGCATCCTTGTCTTACCCCTCTTCTTATTTCTATGTACGGTGAGTAGCTGTTTTCACACCTTATTGATGCAGTTTGTTCCCAATATATATTTCTAATCAGCCTGATGTCTTTTCCATCTATGCCTATTTCTTGAAGACATTTGATTAATTTTTGATGTTGGACTCTGTCAAAGGCCTTGCTGTAGTCTATGAAGCAAATATAGATACTTTTTTGGACTTCTATATATTTATCTATCACTAGCCGGATACTCAGTATAGCTTCTCTGGTTCCTTTGTTTTTCCTAAAACCGAATTGTTCTTCACCGACCTCCATGTCTATCTTGTTCTTAATTCTTTCATGTATTATCTTGAGAAGTATTTTAGTTAGATGGCTCATTAGACTTATTGTTCTATATTCTGTACAGTCCACAGCCCTGGGCTTCTTAGGTAGTGGTATGAATATTGATGATGTTAGGTCTTTAGGTATATGTCCTGTTTCGTATATGTCATTGCAAATTTCTGTGATAGTATCTACACCAAATTCATTTAGAGTTTTTATTATGTCTGCTGTTATGTTGTCAGAGCCTGGAGCTTTTCCACATTTTATTGAATTTATTGCATGTTCTACTTCTGATTTCAGTATTGCTGGTCCATCATTGTTGTGTATTGTTGGTTTTTTGTTCCGTTGGTCGTCAAACAGTTCTGTTACATAATCTGCCCATCTTGTGAGTGCTTCTGTTTTATCAAATATTATTTTACCATTTTTATCTTTTATGCAGCCACCGCCATTAATAGGATTTTTCTTATTTGTGATCAGCCTTATCTCCTTATGCATTAATTTTGTCTTCTGTTGTATGGACATCTCCTCTATTTCATTGCATTTTGTTTCTAGCCATTGTTTTTTCGCTGTTCTGCACATGTTACGTATCTCCTTGTCTATACTTGAGTATTTTGGTGTATTTTTAGCTTTCTTTCTTTCTGTCATTTTCTCTAATATTTCATCTGTCATCCATGTTTGTTTGTTCTTGGTATTTCTTGTTGGTAAATTTTTACTTGATGTTTGAATACTTTTCTTTAGGCTTTCCCATTTATTGTCTATTTTCTCTTCTGGATTTTCCCTTCTGTATTGTTCCATGCATTCTATCATTAGATGTTCATATCTATTCCTTACATCTATAAGGTATTTTTGTTGTATGTCTGGTTGTTTTAGTGCTGATGCGTCTATCTGTGGTTCTTGGATTCCTCTATTTACTCTATTTATGTTTACGGAATGTCTATTTATGTTTCCGAAATTTTTATAGAACTTTATTGCCAATTATGAAAAAAAAAATATTTTTGAGCAACCATCCGTAACCAACCACTTAGCTCAAAATATTGATTATCAACTACATATTGTTTCCGCTTCTGCATTGTCCGATTTATTTTTTTATGGATGTTTGGACCAAATTTGTGTTGTGTAATCGTGTAAAGCCTTTCAGAGACTGGATGTTGTGAAACAATTGTTGTGTTTCTCTCACAATCCTTGATTTGAAAGTTGTAAATAGTTAAAGTGGTCGTTATCAAACAGCACAGTTAGCGAGTAGGTTGTAGTTCAAAGAACAGAGAGTGTAGTGGTTTATACATTGACTGCGATATCTAAGTCATTGAGTTCGAAATATTCGACGGCAGCAAGATATTTTAAATTCATTTTCAGCTTAGCAGCGGAGAGAAGGGAGAAAGTCACTGATAGACAAAATTCCTTTTACCGTGGTTATTTCGTGCCCGAACTGTCCAAGCACATTTGCAGCTTATAAAGGGCTGATTAGTCATCTACGAACAGTTCCCTCACGATGGTTATGTCTACTGACAGGGAACAGATCCCTCAAGATGACTATATCTACTGACAGGGAACAGTTCCCTCACGATGGCTGTGTCTACTGACAGGGAACAGTTCCCTCACGATGACTATATCTACCGACAGGGAACAGTTCCCTCACGATGACTATATCTACTGACAGGGAACAGTTCCCTCACGATGGCTATGTCTACTGACAGGGAACAGTTCCCTCACGATGACTATATCTACTGACAGGGAACAGTTCCCTCAAGATGACTATATCTACTGACAGGGAACAGTTCCCTCACGATGTATACTGACATAATGATCTTATTGTCTTTCCCACTGTATGTTTCAGTTTAAAGAGACATTCCAGAGAAAACACAGTGCTCTTATTGTCTTTCCCATCTATACATTTCAGCGTACAGAGACATATACCAAATATCGACTACTGTACCATCATAATGACAAAACTACCATCGACAAATGTGAGGGCGGTATCTCAGCTTGAATAAGATGTCAACGTTATGTCGCAATCATACTTCAATCAATAGTTACCAGAGATTGTATATCTGCTTGATCGGCATGATGCATTTGATAGGAAGGTTGGGTGTGGCTCATTGCACAGTGTGACATGTCATCGTGATTTGAGAATAATTGAAGACGCGGGGTTCAGTTGTTAGAGAACTGCCTTCCTGTTCGAGTTATCGGTGGTTCCATTTCCAATTCACCTATAACTATTTTTAAAAGCAACAACTGCTTCTCGGTAGATGAAGCCTAATGAAAATAGGTATCATATCTACTTGGAAAGTAAAGGAGGCAGGCGTGATGTTGACCTCACCATCTTTAGATATGCTGTTGATCATGACAAGCACGCGGGCCTAACACCGTATTTCCCAATACACGGGCCTAACACCGTATTTCCCAATACGCGGGTCTAATACCGTATTTCCCAAATCACTGACCTAGCACTGTTTTCGCAAATACGCGTGCTTTTTACAGCAAAAAAGACAAATCAAGAAGTGTAAGATCAATAAACGTCGAAAAGCCCTGGTCAGTTAACAATCTCCTAACAAGAAAGCTGTGTTTTTTTGTTTTGTTTTTTTTCCATATAAATTTTGACATAGCATCATAAATGATTAATAGCTGAAAGCAGAGTTAAAGGCAACAGGGAATGAGTGCGCCGAAGACGAAGATGCTGCAGTGATATTTCAGATTATTTAAACATGTCTCTAACTAATGTAGGTCAAATCGCCTAGAATCGCGACGTGATCATAGAACAGGAAATAAGAGAACAGAGGAAGAACAGGAAATCAGAGAACATAGGAAGAACAGGAAATAAGAGAGCATAGGAAGAACAGGAAATCAGAGAACAGAGGAAGAACAGGAACTCAGAGAACAGAGGAAGAACAGGAACTCAGAGAACAGAGGAAGAACAGGAAATCAGAGAACAGAGGAAGAACAGGAAATCAGAGAACATAGGAAGAACAGGAAATCAGAAAACAGAGGAAGAACAGGAACTCAGAGAACATAGGAAGAACAGGAAATAAGAGAGCATAGGAAGAACAGGAAATCAGAGAACAGAGGAAGAACAGGAACTCAGAGAACAGAGGAAGAACAGGAACTCAGAGAACAGAGGAAGAACAGGAAATCAGAGAACAGAGGAAGAACAGGAAATCAGAGAACAGAGGAAGAACAGGAAATCAGAGAACATAGGAAGAACAGGAAATCAGAAAACAGAGGAAGAACAGGAACTCAGAGAACATAGGAAGAACAGGAACTCAGCGAACAGAGGAAGAACAGGAAATCAGAGAACAGAGGAAGAACAGGAACTCAGAGAACATAGGAAGAGCAGGAAATCAGAGAACAGAGGAAGAACAGGAAATCAGAGAACATAGGAAGAACAGGAAATAAGAGAGCATAGGAAGAACAGGAAATCAGAGAACAGAGGAAGAACAGGAACTCAGAGAACAGAGGAAGAACAGGAACTCAGAGAACAGAGGAAGAACAGGAAATCAGAGAACATAGGAAGAACAGGAAATCAGAAAACAGAGGAAGAACAGGAACTCAGAGAACATAGGAAGAACAGGAACTCAGCGAACAGAGGAAGAACAGGAAATCAGAGAACAGAGGAAGAACAGGAACTCAGAGAACATAGGAAGAACAGGAACTCAGAGAACATAGGAAGAGCAGGAAATCAGAGAACAGAGGAAGAACAGGAAATCAGAGAACATAGGAAGAACAGGAAATCAGAGAACATAGGAAGAACAGGAAATCAGAGAACATAGGAAGAACAGGAAATCAGAGAACAGAGGAAGACCACGTTCTGGAAAGAATATAACACATAAGAGAGACAATCGTATTCCACAATACACGGGAAGTAGCATCTAATTCCCAATATGACACAACTATCAGAGTTAACATTTCCAGTTTAGCACATGTAAGACGTATCCATGAACCCAACGTTTTTGTTACTTAAGTGATTTGGTACCTTTAACGAACCACGAATAGTAACGCTACATTTAATTCTATCTATTTATTTTGTGTTCCGTCAATTCTCAAATACGATGGACACGGCAGAAACCGGTGCTCTGCAGTTGGAGCGATATAATACTTTTATGAGTAGATATTGTATGTTAATGAGACCCATAGTCAATACCCCCTTTCATTGTTTTTCTGTGTATACTTTCTTTTGCTCATTCTCTCGTTATTTTGTCATAGTTTACATACTTTATTGCATCAAATGGCAGTCTATTTCAACTCATTCAAATCTCATATCTAATATAAGTTTAAGATTATCTTCTTGTTGTGTGGAAATATTATGTTGTTTGTTGTCTTCTCGTATGTATTTTTTTTTAAATTTTTTGTTGACGCTTAAATAATCTCCGGCCAATACGCACAGTTTTATAGAAATTTGTTTTTAAAAGAATTTAATTTCTTGTCTATTGCTTTTGTTCCTTTCCTGCTGTTGCAAGCACATGTAATGTATTACATTGGCGTTAAGCAGTCACAGTTTGGTATAGTTACATATCGCGTTTTTTTAAATTTATGCTATTTGTGAATCTCCTTGGTAAAAAAACACTGCATAATAAATATTCTTGATTAAGAACACGCGTCAATGCACTCGGGGCATTCCCATATATGCTCTGCTTGCCGTTCCGTCAGCCATCTAAAAGTGTATAAGCTCAGTGTCCCAGTCAGTTGCTGATTACGCGTTCTTCTGATCTTTCCGATGAGGGAGCACTTTCTCCCATCGCCTCTAGTCACTCCCATTTTTACCATTCTCTGAATATGTACATTGTCTCGTTCGACCTCCTCCTCGTACACAATAAAACAATTCTAGCTGAAATGTCCTATGAAATGTCCTATGATGTATGTCCTATAATGTATGTCCTATAATGTATGTCCTATGATGTATGTCCTATGATGTATGTCCTATGATGTATGTCCAATGATGTATGTCCAATGATGTATGTCCTATGATGTATGTCCATCTTGTTTCATCTTGCTGCTCAAGTAGGAAAAGTTATCAAGTTTATTGAGTTGTGTCTCCGGTGAGAGTGACATTAGAATTTCTATTGGTACATTCCATGATCTTAGTCTTGCAAGTGTTCACTCGAAGACCTGTATGTTAGGACAGATGACAGAGGCGATTGAATCTCCTATGTGCCTTATCAGAGACGGACTTAACAAAGTCATTTTTGTGGTTGGTCAAGTACTGGAAACCTGTTTACTTGTGTTGAAAAGCAATTCGGTGCTGCTAGAACAGGCCTGGTTCAATTCCCGTCAGATGTAAGAATTATTTTCATTTATCCTCATGCTTCCTACTTGAATTTATTTGTATAAGATATTATTTGAAGCAACATTGTTCTGTCTCTATGTTATTTATGTTTACAAGAAGACCTATTGGCCCTTGTGTACGAATATGCATGTTCTGTGTTTGTGTTCCTGAGGATATTTTAATACGTGTACGGGATGTTCGTTAATGCTGTAATAGTCCTTATTTCGATTGGTCTGTTCTCAGTGACTTGAGTACACAGGCTGAACGTCTTGACCAGTCTTGATCTGTTTTTGGGGATGTGGTTGGTCAAGTACGGAAAACCTGTTTACTTGTGTTGCAAAGCAATTCGGTGCTGCTAGAACAGACCTGGTTCAATTCCCGTCAGTTGTTAGAATTATTCTTAACAAAGTTTATAGACTAAAAAATCACGGTTACTAAGAGTTTCATCATGTCCATTTTATGCTTAATTGTATCTAGTTATTTTTCGACCCATTTTATCGCCAAGCTAAAAGGCAATGATGACAAAATGTAGCCTTGTTTACCTTCTCTTTCTATATAAAAATATTCAGTTGTACCCTCGTGTTTTTCTAATGCAACATCTTGGGTAGTCACATAAATCCTTGATTACATTTAAATATATAGTAGGAAATCAATATTTAGCAAGAATTTTTCTGTGTATTGAACGTTGAAATCTATCAAACGCCATTTAAAAATCAATAAATGTGATAACACGAGGGGATTGTCATTCTACTGGTTCTTGGTAATGGTTCTGAGGGTGAATATTTGAAAACACCTGATCAGTGTTGTTTGAAACTAGCTGGCTATTTAATGTTCTCATTTGCCTGTCCCTTGAATCTTTTTAGTAGCAAAATATAACAAATAAGTGTGATTATTTTTTTATATTGGCCAAGAACCAGGTTTTAAAGTGCGATTAGTTTTTATTATATTGGCTGAGAACCAGGTTTTAAAGTGCGTTATTTTTTTTATTTTTGGAGAGAACCAGGTTTTAAAATACGATTGTTTTTTTTATATTTGCAGAGATCCAGGTTTTAAAGTGCGAATATTTGTTTATATTCGCAGAGAGCCATCATTTAAGTACTTTCCTCCGACATTTTTGTTGATAAATGTGAGAGATTCATTACTTTTTATTGAACCATCTAATTTGAGAATTATCTCGTTGGTAATTATATCTGTATCTGGAAGCTTTTCTTGATATCTTTCTTTTGTTGAATGATTTCCTGGTCACTGATGTAGCTTCAAATAGTGCGATACCTACACCAGCAACTCTTTGTTCGAATCTCACGTTGAATAATTTCCTGCTCACTGATGTAGCTTCAAATAGTGCGATAACTGCACCAGAAATTCTTTGTTCGAATCTCACGTTTCTAACTTCTGTATCGATGTCTTCTAGTTGATTTCTTTGCCTTTTATATAGAGATTGCTGCAAGAATCTGCTTATTCTTTGATGTTATTTTTATGCTATAATCTTTCTACCTGTTTTTCTTGGTTTTGGGTTACAAAGCTTTCTTTTTTCCATCACTATTATTTATGAGTTTCCTTGTGTTACGTCCCTTAATCTTCAAGTCCTGGCGTTCTCAACACAGTTTTGATATATGCCTCTCTCTTGCATCTATAATGACGTATGTTCTTTGTGTTTTATTAGTCTATTTTCATTGCTGTATTATGCCATTCTTTTTTTCTTTCTCATCATTTTCATCGTTCCTTAAAATTATTTTGTCTATCTCTGGGTTTCATAGAGGACTTAAGACTTACTGACTGCCATTTGTGATTGGTACATTAGATGTCTCAATTCTGACTCGTAAGCATATTATTTGTGAAATCTCACTACACTTTGTCAGTAGAACAAATATGAAAAACCACGTCACATGATCTCACAACAGAATGTGCACCATAAAAAATCAATTATATAGTTACAATAGTTACTGCTATGGTCCAGCACTATTTTGGGAAATCTGGAAAGTTTTCATCCAGTTTTCATTATAACAGTGGTTGAAAATGCTTTCTTTAAAAAAAAAAGATATAGACAAACTTAAATGCTTATATATTCGAGGGAATATTTCACGCAAAATTAGGGGATGAATTTCAGCATTAAATTGCATTCAACACCATATCGATACAAGGACCAAAAAAATTAAAAAAAGGGAAGCCATTTTGGAGACGGTGGCAGAAATACTCGGTAAAAAGCAGACCATGCGCAAGCCAAGAATAACAAATAACATATTACAAATATGCGACATCAGAAGAGAAATTAAGAAGAACAGAAAGAGAGTTTAGTATCTTATGTTAGTTTAGTTTGTTCATTTCGTGCCGCAAGCGACACATAGGGCAGAGGTTTTGGTTCTCCATACTTATGATGCGGTCCGCTGTCTGCAGCTTTAGTTCCTGGATGGTCTTACAGCCTATTAATTCCCCTTCTTTAAGAATGGTGTTTTTAAGGGTTGTTTTAGGTCTTCCTATTTTTCTTTTACCTTCAGCTGACCACACAAGGGCTTGTTGGTTTATTCTGTTTACATCTAGTCGTAAAACGTGACCAAGGTATTTCTATCGTCGTAGTATCTTAAGTACATCTTAAGTACATCTTAAGTACATCTTAAGTACATCTTAAGTACATCTTAAGTACATCTTAAGTACATCCTAAGTACATCTTAAGTACATCGTAAGTACATCTTAAGTACACTAGAATAAAGTAAACAGACATATAAGAGGCAAGATTAAACAAGCATAAGTATGTTACCATTTCCATGTTGTAAGCGCTTGCCGCTGGGCGACAACGTGAGAAAATATTAGTTTGGCAACCTGACACGGCAGGGAAACAACAACAATCTTGACACTTAATACTGTGGACAGAGAGCTGTGGAGAGCCATGACCGCCTACGCCAGCCGGCATGGCACCTAATGATAATGGTGAGATATGTTTCAAGCTGCATGTGTGATAAAGATCTATACTGTATTTTTCCCCGTAGGGAGTTGTAGAGAGGTTTCAAGCTGCATGTGTGACAAAGACCACATGCCTTTGACTTGCCACGTCATGTTCGGAGGCATTCTTTCTTTCCGACAAAAAAAAAACCGTTCTCACTTGGGATCGAACTCTCGACCTCACTAAAGAGCTAGTGAATTATCATTAATCTACACTTGCTACATACATGTCAGGTAGCTGTGATGATTATTTTGCTTCGAATTAATCCTCTAAATCCACACAAAAAGTTATCTTATAACATAAAATCACAAGTAAGCTCAGAAAATAAGCCAATAAAATTGCTCGGGCAATCATTTTTCAGGAACGACATAGCTGACAGAGGAAATATGCAGACACATCGCGGTCTTACATTTGAAATCATTTTAAAACGAATTTATGGTTAGGACGGTGAGCTATATTATGTGAAAGTGGTTACGCATGATTTGTGTTTGACGTGAGTGCGGTTTTATGAGGCAGATGTGGGGTTTGTGATTGAAGTATGTTTTAACATGATTTTAGATATGGTCTTTAATAGTCTCGCCGCAAAATAAGATCGTTACATTTGAAATGAAGTGAAGTGTCTGAGAAAATCTACAGTGGTTAGTAAACTAGATAAAACAAGAAATGAAGAAATTAGTAAAAGGTAGTATATTATTTATTAAACATATCATGGGCAGAGACAAAGAAGAACATTGAAGTTTTGACATTACTGAAACTAAAGGAAGGGTGGCTTCTAAAGGCCATCATAAGAAGAAAGCCAATGTATTTTGGACACTTAATGCGACAAAAATGGCATCGAAAGACTGATTCTAGAGGTCAGAGTGCCGGGTAAGAGAAGAAGAGGAAGACCAAGAAGACGATGGACCAGCGACATCAAAGAATGTATGCACATGTCTTTGGTCAATGCAGGTCTGCTTGCCGGAACAGAGAGGCGCTCAGAGTATCCCCGACGAAGACAACGTTCTGGAAAAAATATGACCCTTGAGATATATATATATACATTGACGTGGATACTGACCAACCGCACAACACTGGATACAGCACATTGGCAAAGGATACCAAACACAGAGCACTGGATTAAGCACATGTAACATGAGATGCCTAACAAACTCTGAAAATAGAATGTAAATATTTCAAATCAGGAACGAAGACAAAATTCCCCACGTGTAAATGCTTGTTCCTTTAACAAAGCGGGACACAACTGCTCAGTGGGGCACAATATATTGTCTATTGTCTTTCCCCAGATAAATTATTGTTCCTTCTAGCAACACTGTGACATGTACACAGCATTCATAGACTTGACAAAAGCATTTGACACAGTAAGTAGAGAGCATCTGTGGAAGATTCTGGCAAAGTATGGATGCCCACAGAAATTTATCTCAATGGTGCAGCAATTGCATGATGGAATGCAAGCTAGAGTTCAGGATGATGGAGAGTTATCTGAAACGTTTCCAGTCTCAAATGGAGTAAAACAAGGATGTGTATTAGCACTTATCATATTATAGCACATATCATGTTCTCTGCTATGTTGGATGATGCTTTCAGAGATCTAGATCTGCTAGTAAACATCACCTATCGCATAGATAGAAAATTGTTCAACCTTCGGCGGCTCGGAGAAAAAACCAAAGTCAAATTACACACAATCAGGGATCTCCTATTTGCTGATGACTGTGCCCTAAATTCCAACTCTGAGCCTCATCTACAATGTATTATAGACAGATTCTCCAAAGCCTGTACCAACTTTGGGCTTACTATTAACTCAGAGAAAATAGAAGTCATGTTACAAACAGCACTTGGAAAAAGCTATCTCGAGCCCTGCATAAAGGTAAATTGTGTAGCACTGAAAGTTGTGAATAGATTCACATATCTAGGCAGTACGTTATCACAAAATGCCAACGTTGATGATGAAGTGTATACAAGGTTCGCCAAAGCAAGCAGTACTTTTGGCAGATTGTACGCAAATGTTTGGCGTAGAACTGGCATTAACCTACAGACTAAGCTGAAAGTTTACAGAGCAGTGGTACTTCCAGTGCTGTTATACGCTAGTGAAACATGGACTGTGTATAGACGTCATGTGAAAAAAAACACAATCACTTTCACAACAATTTGTCTCAGAAAAGTTATGAACATCAGATGGCAAGACAAGATTCCAGATACCACTGTCCTTGATAGATCTGGTATCCCCAGCATTGACACGATCCTGATGCAGACACAGATTCGTTGGGCACGTCATTTGGTGCGTATGCCAGACCATCGTCTGCCAAAGATACTTTTCTATGGTGAGCTAGAGAAGGGTATACAATCTCAAGGTGGCCAAAGGAAGCGCTACAAGGACTCGTTAAAGAACTCACTGAAAGCCTTTGAAATAGACCACGATACATGGGTAGAACTTGCACAAAATAGATCTTCATGGCGTTCTAAAATCACAAAGAGCACATCATCTTGTGAAAAGAAGAGAAATGCGGCAGCTCAACAGCGGAGAGCAGCTAGAAAGTCATGGATAGACCAAGATCCGTCTACAGTCGTCATTCTATGTCCGAATTGTTCAAGGACATTTACAGCTCGAATAGGGCTCATTAGCCATCTACGAACTCATAATCAAGGACATAACTCTAATTGAATTTTCAAAAGTGGATGTAACAAATGGTCATCATCACTTCTGATGGACGAACAACAACAACAACAGGATTGTTGATCGCATTCACCATTGGCGATAAGCGATGGGGTGGGAGCTTAAGCTTTCGTTTCAGGGCCAGATGTGTCGCCGAGGTTGTATTTAGTCCATGTATGTTCAAGTCTATCTTGATATTTTCTATCCATCGTTTCTTGATTCTTGATTAGAAACTTGCTTCACAGCACGCGGGACATTCCCATAAGGGCTCCGCCCTCCACTCCAGCAGCCATCCCAGTGTATGTAGACTCATACTTCCGGTCAGGTGTTGATTGTGTGATCTTCGGGACTTTCCAAAAATTTTACTTTTCCTCCCCTCACCTCTGAATACCCCCATTTCTAACATTCTCTGTATGTGTACGTTCTCAACCTCATTGACATTATCTGCATCTCGAAATAAATTTATTACTGCCTTTATTAAATCTGCTTTATCTCTTCCTAAGCAATGTGCCGACAATCGCCGCATTGCCTGCCAGTAAGTCTGCTCTCTCGTTTCCTCTGACTCCAGCATGACCAGGGCAGTATGTCCATGTAATGCTCTGGACAACTGAGTTGTTCAATAAGTCCCACCATTCTTTTCTTAGCATGAACTTTTCTATCTTGCGCAACATGCTTTGAGAGTCTGTGAGTATTACTGCGTGTGTTGATGTATCAGTTATCAACCAATTAAGAGCTGCTGTAACTCCCTCTATCTCCATCCTCATGCTCGATGTAACAGTAGAATATGCTGAAGATTTCTCAACCAACTTCACGCCATTTCTGTAGGCAACAAATCCCCAACCACTTTTATTTGTGTTTCTGCTAACAGCGCCATCTGTATTTATAATTATGTCTTGTGGTTTCGAGTGTAGTTGGGCGAGTTCTTGCACTGCATCCTGAGCCCTGACTGCCGTCCATTTTCGACACGCTTTATCTAGTTGTATTATTACTTTAGTTAGTGATTTCTTCTCAGTGTCTACCTCCACCCATTCACTGTCCTTTCCTATTTCTTCCAATTCACATACTATTCACAGTGTGTCTTCAGCCTCTGTCATCCATGATCTGCCACGCTTGATTCGTTTTCCCTTTGACTCATCTAGACGATGGTGTAATGGGTTGTGGTTGTATTTTGTCACTTTAAGGTACGACTTAACTTGTGCTACCTGATGTCGCACTCTAATGCTGGGAAATCAAGCAGAAATCTAATAGCAGAGATGGGTGTATCTTTAGTACACCCCAGTACCGCTCTCATTACGCTATTCACCTTTTTCTGGGTCTACCTTTGGCCTTCCGCCCGGATATTCTTTTGTTATATGCTCTTATCGGTATTTGGTTTGGCTTCATTCTCATAAAGTTACCGAACCATTTTACTTGCTGTCTCTCAATATGTTCAATACATGATATTATACCAACTCTTTTCCTAATTTCATTTCTTATATTATCTAGTTTGGTAACCATTGGAGATTTTCTCAAACACTTCATTTCACATGTGACGATTTTTCTTTGCTACGAAGCTGTTAAAGAGCATGTATGACATTGGTAGCAGAGTGTTGGTATAAATATTGTAGATATTATCTGTTTTTAAATTTCCATCTTGAACTTTTGATTGTGGGACACAATCAAGGTCGGAAAGTTATGTATTAGAAAATACCAACTAAGTATAACATGGTTTGTGATGAAGTTAGAACAGATCCAATGTTATAAACTGTTAGAAATCACAAGATAAAAATGGAAGGCAGAATATGCAGAGCAAGATCACGAAACGTATGCATTGTGGCAGTGATTGACAATATAAGACTCCAATACGTCTCTACGTATCAGGCACAGGCTAGATGTGGCGGTTGGAAAGCAAAATCAATCGAAGAAATGTGCTCATTTGTGAGGTGTAGAAGACAAAAATAAGTGTGGTCATTTGTGAGTTTTAGAAGATAAAGTGAGGTGTAGAAGATAAAGTGAGGTGTAGAAGACAAAAATTAGTGTGGTCTTTTGTGAGTTATAGAAGATAAAGTGAGGTGTAGAAGATAAAGTGAGGTGTAGAAGACAAAATAAGTGTGGTCTTTTGTGAGTTATAGAAGATAAAGTGAGGTGTAGAAGATAAGTGAGGTGTAGAAGATAAAGTGAGGTGTAGAAGATAAAGTGAGGTGTAGTAGAAAAAGTGAGGTGTAGTAGATAAAGTGAGGTGTAGAAGATAAAGTGAGGTGTAGAAGAAAAAGTGAGATGTAGTAGAAAAAGTGAGGTGTAGTAGATAAAGTGAGGTGTAGTAGATAAAGTGAGGTGTAGTAGAAAAAGTGAGGTGTAGTAGATAAAGTGAGGTGTAGTAGATAAAGTGAGGTGTAGAAGATAAAGTGAGGTGTAGAAGATGTGGTCATATGTGTTCAAAATTAGATGTGGTCATTTATGATGTAAAAAAGATAAATATATGTGGCCATAAATATACATATATGATCATTTGATTATCAGACACGCTTTGTGTCTTCCTAGGTCAGCGCCGGACACATGCACAATATGTGGTCAAATCATAGTGCAAACATGTATGTATGAGTTTTAGTAGATAAACTCAGCTGACATTTAGTTGTGCATATAGCACAATATCCTATTGAACGAGCTGATATTCAGTTGTGCATATAGTACAATATCCTATTGAACGAGCGAATATTTAGTTGTGTATATAGCGCAATATTCCATTGAACGAAATGATATTTAGTTGTGCATATAGTACAATATCCTATTGAACGAGCGGATATTTAGTCGTGCATATAGCACAATATCCTATTGAACGAGCGGATATTTAGTTGTGTGTATAGCGCAATATTCTATTTAACTAGCTGATATTTAGTTATGTATATAGCACAAGATTCTCTTGAAATTGAAATAATGAGAACTTTACCGAACGCTAATTATACTGTTGTCGTTGTTAGGGAAAGGCAAAATTGTTGCTGTCAGCAACAGTAATCTCAAACCTATACTGAGTAAGACTATCTTCGTGAACATCGATTACAAACGGTATAGAACCGTGGAATTCTCTGATCGATCAATATGCCATAGAATTGCAGGTCTAGAAAACTAGTACCTGCCAACGATGACCGAGTTTCTACACAGCACGAACTTAGCCGCCGGCGATGGAAAAAGACCAATTCAGATTCCTATTTTCTATTTCACGAAAAGTTCACAATGATCTGATGCTTGATTTGAGCTGTCTCTAGTGATCCATGCCAGCGAGATAGCGTGAAATTATTTAACAACTTGCTGAGCTGACACGGAAATTTGTTATTTTAAGTGGAATATTGTGTTTATGAGAAGTTACCTGTAATTAGAGGATCACGGGAGCACATTGGATGCTTGCGGGATTCGCGCACCTGTGGAAGGTATATCGTTACAGGTAGAGTCATTTTTACGTGAAGGGTTACCTGAGAAATTGAGCAGATATTATAACGTTGATATTTTTATAGTTATGGCTGTGAACAGACATCACGGCCATCCAGATATATACATGGACGTGTTACGACGTCACAAAAAGAGTGTTGTACAGAAAAAGACGGGATTTTCCTTCTCTCTTACCACTCTCTTCTCCAGACTTGTACTGCGTGCTGATCTCACGCAGCACCACACATTTTGGTGGATGCGACTGATTATTAGTCGTTTTGCGTGACTTTCTGTAGCTAGCCAATAAAAATAATGGAAAACAGCTGGATAAACAAAGATGAATGATGCAGCATGCGATCAGTACGCAGGGCTGTCCTGGAGCAGTGTTTGGTATACACGAAACTCCACACGTTTTCTTACTATAATAGTGGGAAAAAAATATTTGAAGGACGGGACATCCTGGCAACGTTTCTTAACAACGGACATTTTTGTTTGTAAACCTTCATCTATTCCCTTTAGAATATTCGTGTGAATTGATTTATGCTTTGTCACATGGCCAAACTACAGATGTTTGACACGTTTCACCACTGCTACGAGCTGTTCTTGCTGACCTGCAAGAATATTTATTATGTTACTCATTTATATGTTGATTTTATATTCTGTATAATACTCGTATTTGCGAAATATTACTTTACAAAATTTGTTTTTAAATCGTATATTCTCTTGTCTATTTGCGCTATACTTGACCAACTCTCACATCCGTACACAAGAACATGTTTTGCAAGAAATTATACAGATTGACATAGAATGATATAGGTTGATATAGACGTATTATCATCAGGTGCCATGCCGGCTGGCGTAGGCGGTCATGTCTCTCCACAGCTTTCTGTCCACAGTATTTTGTATCAAGATTGTTGTTGTTTTCCTGCCGTGCCAGTTTGTCAAATTATCTAATATTTTCTCACGCTGTCTCTCTCTCTCTCTCTCTCTCTCTCTCTCTTCAAATTCTCCTGTTGTGACTATGTTCTCTAAACCTGCCTGTCTCATAAGTGGCTCAAAAAAAGAAGATTGTCTTTTTCTTATATTATTGATTAAGGTCTGATTCGAATTTGACTCTTTCAATACCTCTACATTAGTTTTACTGACAGTCCATGGTATTCTCAGCATTCTTCTATAGAACCACATTTATATTGCCGCTAATTTCCTACTTTCCTGTTTGTTTATTGTCCACAACTCGCACCCATATCTTAGTATGGGGGTTATATAGCACTGCAGAACTCTCTTTCTCACCTCTAAAGATCATATTACACAATATATATATTTTTTTCTGAATTTTGTTTTTGCCTGTCCTATTCTGCTTCTTATTTCTGTTGAACTTCTTCCATCTCTTGTAATCGTTGTACCTAGATATTTCAATTGGTGGATCTATTTTAATACTATATCATTCACTTTGATCTTGCAAGAAGTGATATTTTGTTTCTTTGAAATAACCATTACTTCTGTTTTCTTGATATTTAGGAAGAGGCCTGTCTCTTTACTTATATATATATATATATATATATATATATATATATATATATGTATATAAAGTGATAAAGAAGGATATAGATTGATATAGGCTGATATAGATTGATATAGATTAACTTAGATCGTTCAACTTAATACCCATAGTCGTAACCTTCCATAACAGTTACCATGTTACCGACAGGCCGACGTTGAGCTTGAATTAGTTACGGGCACGACGTGGGTGGACGGAACAACACAGAAACCCGTCGCAAGGGCCAGAGTTGTGCCCTGATGTCGACGTCTGTTTCGGCAGTATTAGACTCAGAACACCATCGAGTCGAATGGCTGCTGGAACAGAGGGCAGAGCACTTATGGGAATGCCCCACGTGATGTGATGCCAGTTTCTAATCAAGAATCAAGAATCAAGATTAACTTAGATTGATATAGATTAATATAGATTAACATAGAATGATATTTATTGATATTGATGGATATAGATAGGTTGATATAGAGATAGATTTATTTCTATTGATATACATTTATATATACTGATATATGTTCATATATATTTACATAGGTTGATATAGATTGGTATACATTAATATAGAGTTATATAGATTAATATAGTGATATAGTTTGATATCAATGGATATATTGTGATATAGATTAATATAGAGTGATATATATATATATATACGAAGATATATATATTGATATACATTGATATACATTGATAAACATGAATATAGGCCATCAATCACGGCGTCTAGGAATACAAGCAAGAACTATCTATGAAACTACACTGTAGCAAGCGAGTGTAAACAAACATTCCAGTGATCTCCCTTACACCAAAAGCAGCACCGTTACGTCTTCAAGCACTGCCGGTAAAATTCTTTCAATAATGTGATACCCAGTTTGATAGATTTTCGTCAATAACGTTCACAAAAATTATAAAATATTAGTAAAACTGTAAAGAAAGCTCAAACAACGCTTTCGTATAACCGCCTGTTACTGTGACGCAACAAACCCCGCTGTTTAGTTCTTCCATATTCCTTGGAGTCCATGCACAGATGCATTTTCAGTTCATCGCAAAATTAGCTGTAATTCTAATATCAACAGCGACGAATGTAAACAAGAGGTCCCTATTTTTGTTAAGAAAACGTTCATCGCAGCAATTTTTGGGGGATATTCATACAATATAAGGATGTTTTTTGAATGTTTGTGTTTGTTATTGTTGTTTAATATTTCTAGGCATTCTTTTAAAATTCGTTCTTATCCTTTTTTCAACGTACATTATTTTAAAAGTAAGAAATCTTTGCTGGATATATAACTATTTGTAGATATTTAAGCGATCGACGACAAACACTATTTGTAGATATTTAAGCAAGCGACGACAAACACTATTTGTAGATGTTTAAACTAGTGACGGCAAACACTATTTGTAGATGATTAAACTAGCTTTGGCAAACACTATTTGTAGATGTCTAGACTAGTCATTGCAAACACGATATGTAGATGTTTAAACTAGCGTAGGCAAACACTATTTGTAGATGTTAAATCTAGTGATGGCAAACACTATTTGTAGATGTTTAAACTAGCCATGGCTAACCCAATTTGTAGATGTTCTACCTAGCGTAGGCAAATACGTATTTATGTGAACAGAACAGAATTAATGATTACACTATTTACCCACAATACAAAAAAAACACCAAAATCCCAGCAATATTTCTAACGGACACATTGAGGTACATAAGCAAGTCATTGAACGCTTAAATGTATCATTAACCAACGTTTTACAACCTCGAATATCCTTTTATTCCCTGTACTTGATTTTATCCGGCTATTTTTTTCTGCGGTAATTCCTTTTTCTGGTACTATTTTTTTTTCCTACGGTACTTCTCTTGTTAATCCATTGGAAATTTCTCAACGCCTTCATGCTGAAATGCTACAGAAAGATACTTAGAATATCATGGAAGGATAAAATCAGAAACTCAGATATTATAAACACACTGAATATTCCAGAGTGTTCGTTACTAAACACAATAACAAAAAGAAAACTACGCCTGTTTGGTCATATAAAGAGACATAACTGCTTAGAAAGACAAATAATGGAGGGAAGAGTACCTGGAAAGAGGAGAAGGGACAGACCAAGAAGACGATGGACTGACGACATTAAAGATAATATGAATACATCGCTAGAAAATGCAAGCCACATCGCCCAAGACAGAGAGAGGTTCAGAGAGTTCATTGGGAAGACAACGTTCTGGAAGGAATACGTCACATGACACAGACACTTCTCTTGTACTATTTTTTTCCTGTATTAATTCTTTATCTGGTACGCTTTTTTTTCTATTCTGTACTTTTTTCTCTGGTATTGTTGTTTCTCCTGTAATATTTTTTTCCTGTGTTAAGTCTTTCTCTGGTACTGTTTTTTCTTCTGTAATTTTTTTTTCTTAGATACTCTTTTTCAGCAAGGTTTTCGGTACTTTTTCTTCCTTTACTCTTTTTTTTTTCTTTCGTCCTTTTTCCAATGCTTCATGTTTTCTCAGGAACTCATACTTTCTTTGGTACTCTTTTTGTCTTCGTTACTTTCGTGTCTTCCGTAAGCCGCCACACACACTACACACACAATAACATGTTATATGTGTAGTATTAACTGTAGGATGTATTAATACATCCATGATGTAGAAATTCCTATAATACGGCAGCAATTTACCGAACTGTCCCAATGAACTGTCCTAAGGAAACTGTCCTAATTAACTGTCCACAGAAACTGTTCCAATGACGCTGCCGAAGACTGCGGAGTATAGCAGTACCTCCAATGAGGATGAAAATTGAGGATGTTATCGGGGTCGTCATGTTTATTTCTGGGACCTCATTTACTAGACATATTTTTTCTCAGTCTCCCACTACATGCAGAGAAAGATCCACAATATCCAGTGTCGGCATGAGTTGACGGTACCTATAACTATATCCAGTTTCTGGAGTATTACGTGGATCTACTTCATAAAACACGCGGGTGTTCATTTGGATGATAGAGTAGACATACCTGCAGGCAAGGTACCAATAAGCAGGGAGTGAACAATAGATAATAGGATGTGCTGACACGAGTTTACGAACGCCTGCTGGATGTAGACAATTGATGAAACATTGAGATTTGAGGAATTCGGTGTGGGTCAAAGGGCATGCCCATGGACCGCTAGATCAGCAACCAACCAGGAATTCGGTATTAACTGGGAAATTAGTAGAAATATATGCTTGCCTGGCAGAAGGAGAAGCGTAATGAACCACCGAGTCACTACAACCTTCAATATGCATACTTCTTGTGATATGCCAGGGGAGGCTGAACACCAAATGGTCTGGCCGGAGTACACTGATGCCGATTCATACTCAATAATCAATAACAATTTCTTCTGCCCAGATGACATGGTGTTCAAATGAATGATTCTTCTTCTTTTTCAACGTTTTATTCAAACTTCCGCTGGTTCTCTCATAGCAAGATCATTGACTTACACGATTTCCAGTAGGATGTGGTCCATAGAATGACAATGCGTTGTGTCGCCGTTTTATTTGCGCCGACACATATGACTTCAACATTTCTTAATTATTAGACACTTCGTAGATTAAGTGTCTAATAATTACGATGCTAGAGAAGTATATCTACATGGTGTGGGCTACAGAAAGATTTCATTTACCGATAGTAGCAGATCTACGTTTATCCAGGTTAATTACAGACGTGAAACAAGTTGAAACAGTCTAGCTACACAAACTATACAAGTTAGCATGTGAAATAGTTTAGATACACAAACTATACAATCTAGCGTTGGAAACAGTCTAGATACACAAACTATACAAGTTAGCGTTGGAAACAGTCTAGCTACACAAACTATACAAGTTAGCGTTGTAACAGTCTAGATACACAAACTATACAAGTTAGCGTTGTAACAGTCTAGATACACAAACTATACAAGTTAGCATGTGAAATAGTCTAGCTACACAAACTATACAAGTTAGCATGTGAAATAGTTTAGATACACAAACTATACAATCTAGCGTTGGAAACAGTCTAGATACACAAACTATACAAGTTAGCGTTGGAAACAGTCTAGCTACACAAACTATACAAGTTAGCGTTGTAACAGTCTAGATACACAAACTATACAAGTTAGCATGTGAAACAGTCTAGATACACAAACTATACAAGTTAGCATGTGAAACAGTCTAGATACACAGCCTATACATGGCAGCCTCTATAAAAAAAAACCAGACGAAATTATCAAAGAAATCATCAATTTAATTTGAAAACAGAAATTCAATTAAAGAGATTCCACAAGAAAAATCATTGACAAGAGATGCAAAAAGATAACTTCCAACATTCATAAAAACAAATTCTTACTAATCATTAAATAAAGCTCCAGGAAATTAATGTGATTGAAAAAACGAAAGCTTCACTGATGTAATGATTGTACCAAATGAAAACAGTGACAAGAAAATTGCACTTATGGACTATTTGTACTTGGGAAAATCATTGCAAATCACTAGTTGTACTGATGCAATATTTGTACTTGGGAAAATCATTGCAAATCACTAGTTGTACTGATGCAATATTTGTACATGGGAAAATCATTGCAAATCACTAGTTGTACTGATGCAATATTTGTACATGGGAAAAATCATTGTAAAAAGAGGAGTTGTACCGATGCAATATTCTTACCTGGAGAAATCATTGCAAAAACAGGAGTTGTACTGATGTAATATTTGTACCTGCGGAAAACATTTCAAAAGCAGAGTTGAACTAATGAAATACTTGTATTTCTTTCAAGAACATATTTTCATTGTGGATACTCTGAACGCCTCTGTCTCGAGCAAGCAGGTCTGCACTGGTCAGAGATTTGTTCATTCATTCCTCGATATCGCTGGTCCATTGTCTCCTAGGTTGCCCACTTCTTCGCTCAATACCGTGGCACTCTGCCATCCAGAATCACCATGTCGATGCCGTTATGTTTAGTTTATGTGTCCAAAATGTTTATTTATGTAACCACCGTCTTATGATTGTATTTAGTAGCCACCCACTATTTAGTTTAATTAAGTAATTTCATAATTTCAATGCTCTTTTTTTTTTACTCTTCAAGGTAATACTACTGTTAAACGGAACAACAATAGTACTTACGTAGAACACATGTGTCTTAAGTTTCACTTGAACACAACTGACAGACTATCACGAAGGGGCTATGGTCCCTTAGTCATAGCCGATTAGTGAAAGTCTTTAGTTGCTTTCAGGAGAAACTACAAAAACGTGTTCTACGTAAGTACTATTCCTTTTCTCTGTCCATGACATCCTTAGGATCTTTCTGCGGCACTTTGATTCAAATGGAATCATTCTTCTGGATATTGTCTTGTCTAAATTTCAAGCCTCGTATCAAGTGATATAATAATTATACCAATGGAGATCATTACGTAGAAGAAGCTGCACTGGCGCAATGTATGTATATATTAGATGTAACAAACTATACGATCTAGCATTGGAAACAGTCTAGATACACAAACTAAACAATCTAGCATTGGAAACAGTCTAAATACACAAACTATACAGTTTACACATAACTTGTAACCGTGGGGTCTTTGTTACCTGTAATATTTTATGGTTGTCTGTCCTGATATAACCTAATTGGACTTTGTTGTTTGCTGGTTGAAAGGGGCACGCCTCTCTAAAAGAGAAGCAAACCCATTAGGTACTTACCGCATTGTATGTACTACAAGAAACCATTAACAACATCGAATCGTTTTTAAAAAAATATAATAAAACAATTAAAATAATATTAGAACTAAGATGTGGTGGTGATGATAGAACACTATTGGCACACAGTCACGCAGGCATTGAACATCTCATAAACTCCAGCAAAGAACATAGTGGAAAAACAAAACATATTTCTGAATGCAAACAAGACCAAGATTATGACAAACGACAAAAACCACTAACAAGTTCTAAATCAGTATCAACAACAGTGAATACATCAATAGTTTTAAATACCTTGATTCTCTTATCAACAGTAACGGTGATTTCTATGAAGAAATCAGAAGGAGATTAGCTATCGTGTCAAAGAAGTCGATACAAACGTAAAAAATATGACAGCTGCTGTAAAACAGCAAAACTAACATTACTAAGAGCTTGCATATTCCCAGTAGCAATATATGAATGTTAATCCTGGACAATCACCAACAAAGTGAGAAATAAAGTAGCAGCATTTGAAACAAAATGTTACAGAAAAATCCTCAGAGATCCATGTACCCAAAAAATCACCAAAGTAGCCATCCTAAGAGAAATGGACGTAAAAGAAAATTGCCTAAACAGAAGGGATCTTTCAAGAAAACTACAATATTTTGTCCATATCAAATGCCATGACAGCCTAGAGAAGACCATAACAGAGGGGATGATGTCAGGGTGACGAACAAGAGGGAGATCAAGAAGAAGATGGACGCAAGACATCAAAGACCACCTGAACATGACAGTAACAAATGCAGGTAGACTGGCTTAAAATCGACAGAAGTTTCTAAGTCTGTAATGACTGTTACATCCTGTTCAGGATACGTTACTTGACGATGTTCTATTAGTAGCATAGCCTATTTACTATGTAGCCATCACACAGCATTTTTTTTACCTTCAATGATGTTTTCTAGACAATATAAATATGTTCAGTAGTTTGCCATTGCTTTCTGAAAGGCCCGGATAACACATCCGGAAGAATTTCCTGCGGTGGTATCTGAAACAAATAGCTTGTCGGTCAAAGACGCGCTCTGTACCACACCGAAAAAGGGCCGCAAATATTATACGTTCACCCTGTGTGCATAGACCTCACATTCGGACAACTCTGCAGCCTGACCGCGTATATAATGTATAATATAATGCAGTAGGTTTTTTTGTTATGAATAACAGAAGTTCACCAATACATGACACGGCTGTGTTTAAATAACTGATGTTCACCAATACATGACACAGCTGTGTTTAAATAACTGATTTTCACCAATAACATAGAAGAAAGGTTGTCTCCTCAAGCCTATCAAAGAAAACTCAAGCTAGCACATTCTACCACCACCTTGTACGTGGTCGGCCTCTAGCTTTATAGCCGTGATGTCTATGTGTCATTGCCATCTGTGTCACGGTGTCTGTTGATAGTCTGGAAGTGTCTGAAAACCACTTGATCTGTTGCCCAACTTTCTGTTGGTTTGTGTTTCATTTTTATCCTTTTAGCTTTGTCATAATTTATACAGTTCCGCTTGTATCCAGTCTAGCCATTATTACGTGAACGTGTACATCGCCGTTTCTTATTTGCCTTTTTTTGGGCGTGTTCTTGATTAGGTCCTTTTGGACACAGCTGTGTTTAAATAACTGATGGTCACCCATACATGACACGGCTGTGTTTAAATAACTGATGGTCACCCATACATGACACGGCTGTCTTTAAATAACTAGTGTCCAACCATGCACAACAATGCTTTGTTTGAATAACTTATATCTACACATACACAACAGGGCTGTGTTTGAGCTGATATCCACCCACGCACCTACAGGCTGTGCTTACGATCCTTGAATTGTGTGTACATCTGACTGAAGTACTTGAATTCTGTGTACATCTGACTGAAGTACTTGAATTGTGTGTACATCTGACTGAAGCACTTGAATGAAAAGTTGAGGGACGGCGAGTACGAGGTAGGCAAATATACACATGGTTGTAAAACATCACAATATAGTCAGCATAGTCTAACAGAGTGCAATACCAAGGCAAAAGAGAGTGTATACCGGATGTCTGCTGTAGCCGACCATCTTTGCGAAATCGGCACTTGACGATTATGAATGCGAAGCTATTTGTATCATGCCTGTAGAATGACAACTAGTGTTGGCATGGTAACCATTTGATTGGCATCTTTCCGTTGCCTTTTTGTTACTGTGTCGTTTGCTTTTTGGTCTCCTTGTTGTTTCGGTGTCCTTTGTGTTTCGGTGTCCTTTGTGTTTCGGTGTCATTTGTGTTTCGGTGTCCTTTGTGTTTCTGGGGCATTTGTTTCTTTGTTATCTGTCAAAAGGAAATGATTGCCACGAAGGTATATAAATAAAAGTGTGTACTTGTGACTGCAAACCACTAGAGAGGGATATCAGACTATTTCCCTAGAGCTTAGCTATTCCTCTCTTAGAGGTCCGTGGTGACATGAACGTAGAAGAAAGATTGTCTCCTCAAGCCTATCAAAGAAAACTCAAGCTAGCACATTCTACCACCACCTTGTACGTGGTCAGCCTCTAGCTTTATAGCCGTGATGTCTATGTGTCATTGCCATCTGTGTCACGGTGTCTGTTGATAGTCTGGAAGTGTCTGAAAACCACTTGATCTGTTGTCCAACTTTCTGTTGGTTTGTGTTTCATTTTTATCTTTTTAGCTTTGTCATAATTTATACAGTTCCGCTTGTATCCAGTCTAGCCATTATTACGTGAACGTGTACAGCGCCGTTTCTTACTTGCCTTTTTTTGGGCGTGTTCTTGATAAGGACCTTTTGGTCGAAACATTTATTTTTGGGTGCTATCATGCGTGTTTCCGGTAATTATCAATACTTGAGTAGTTCTAAGTTTTGTCTGCTAGATTACAGTTTTGCTGCAATGATTAAACATAATCGATTTCCTAGCATATTTTGATTATATGTGATCGATTTGCTAGCATATTTTGATTATCTATGATCGATTTGCTAGGTTATTTTGAACATATATAAAAACACAATGGTATAGATAGATTAATAAATCATTCAAAGAGCGGTTCCAGAACACGTCATATCGATAGATCGATATGCACCAGAAGATGACACCTGACACACAGAAGATGGTACCTGAAACTCAGAAGATGGCACCAAAAGATGGCACCTGACACACAGAAGATGGTACCTGAAACTCAGAAGATGGCACCAAAAGATGGCACCTGACACACAGAAGATGGTACCTGAAACTCAGAAGATGGCACCAAAAGATGGCACCTGACACACAGAAGATGGTACCTGAAACTCAGAAGATGGCACCAAAAGATGGCACCTGACACACAGAAGATGGTACCTGAAACTCAGAAGATGGCACCAAAAGATGGCACCTGACACACAGAAGATGGTACCTGAAACTCAGAAGATGGCACCAAAAGATGGCACCTGAAACTCAGAAGATGGCACCAAAAGATGGCACCTGAAACTCAGAAGATGGCACCAAAAGATGGCACCTGAAACTCAGAAGATGGCACCAAAAGATGGTACCTGAAACTCAGAAGATGGCACCTGAAACTCAGAAGATGGCACCAAAAGATGGCACCTGAAACTCAGAAGATGGCACCAAAAGATGGTACCTGAAACTCAGAAGATGGCACCTGAAACTCAGAAGATGGCACCAAAAGATGGCACCTGAAACTCAGAAGATGGCACCAAAAGATGGCACCTGTTAACACATGATGTGTACCATTAAACAAATAATCATGATTAAAAATTGCAAATATGAATAATTTTTCGTCTGCATTCGTTCTCAAACTCCGATGGCTTAGCAGGATGTAGTCCGGTCAATAGAATACACTGTCATTCATTCATTCATTCATTGTCCTTTGGCGCTGAAGTTAGCGCATAGGGTGGAGGTCAGATCTCTCCAATTCTGTATGTTCAAAGCTATTCTATGCAGTTCTTGAATAGTATGAATATTGGTTGTTTTACTTTCTCTAAGTATTGTTCTTCTGAATGTTTCTTTTGGTCTACCCCTTGCTCTTACACTGTCATAATTTACATCAAAAATGCATTATTATTTTATTCTTTTGGCCTGACACATTCGACTTCATTCCTGCATATCTTTCACTTTTATTTCGGGATGGGACACGCCACTCCATCCCCAAACCTCCTTAATTGCCTGCTACTATATACATTGCATGACAAAGAATTACTATTATTTAACATTCTTGTAATCTAGAAGACATTCGAGCCATCTGTACGCTCCATAAAATATCATTATTTTCACTACTGACTGTACAGAAAAATAATATCAGTATTTTCACATATAATTGGGTGTGCCAAGAGGTTGTTAGATATTAGATTATTTTATATTTCAATGATAGAGCTATATGGGCGTAGTAAGATAATGCTACACGCAGCGTATGTTTATTTTGTGACATTTGTGACTAAATATATATTATATTTACGTATTGCGCAACAGCTGCTCGTAGTAAGTGACTTTTTATATTTTCTTGTAAGAAAATAATAATAATAATAATAATAATAATAATAATGTTTGTTTGGTTGTTTGAGAACCCGAGGAAATGCGAGGTTGGTTGGATGGTGGGTTGCTGATCCAGAGTTCCATGGGCTCATGTCCTTTGATTCAATGCCATTGTGTGATATATGCATGTGTTTGTGAGCTGCTGTTTTTTTCCATATAATGTGTTCCATTTATCTGGACTTGGACGGAGAAGCATTTTCCTGATGTCATCCATCGCTGGGCATTCAAAAAGGTGGTGGCCAACACTTTCAACGGGATAAGTGTACATCCGTCACCCTGGAGTGTGTTGTGGATGTATTTTGTCCATGTGATTGTTAAGCTTGTGTGCGCAGTCTGAAGATGATACTCTGGTCTTTTCTTCTCAGGAGGTTGATGTCTGTAGGATTTGCGCTGGTCATATATTTATAGATTTCCCTTCCAGTGTTTTCCATGACCCATCTGTTCATCCAATTTTCTTTGTTCACAGATTTCAACATCATTTTAACTGTGTGCATGATTCTTTATGTATATGGCTGTTCTTGTAAAGCTCCCATCTTTGCTAGTCTGTCTGTCTTGTCATTGCCAAGTGTGTTTGAGTGGCCAGGAATCCACTGCATAACAATGCTGATTTTATAAGATGTAAGCAGCTGGTTGGCATGGTGATATATTTCAACTAGCTCAAGTTTACAATGTTCATCACATTCCAGTGCTTGAAAAGCTTACGTAGAATCTGTAAAAATCACAATGTTTTGGATTTTTGATGGAAGGGCATCAAATATAGTCTTCAGGTGGTACAAGGCAACGTCTAGTGCTGTTATTTCAGCTTCATAGCTATCTCCCTAAAACATATCTCCCTACAGGCACCAAACAACTCATCAGATGTTGTGTCTGGATATTCTATATAGATATCATAACCTGCTTTGATGGTGGCTTTGAAAGCAGACCCATCAGTATAGACATGAATCCATTGTTCTGGGTAGGTGTTTATTGTTGTCTGTGTTGCTTTCATAAGACTTACTTGGTCGGAACTTTTCGTTGCATTATCTCTTAATTGTGTCTTGATTTCCAGTAATTTAAAACTTGTGTGTGGTGGTAAATATTTTTCTACTCTTTGCAGTTCTTGTTTCTTGCCTGGGAAGTAATAGCCGTCTTTTATTTCATTGACATGGCTAAGGGTTGACTTTTGTTTTAATCTGTAGTTTGGTTTTGAGTTTTGTACACGTTGTTTATTTGGGTGGTCTTTTTTCATTCTTTTGCTTCTTTCATAAGTCTCCATTGCAGCCATATCTCTCCGCATCTCAAGGGGTTCTACATTTGTATGTATTTCACATGCAGCCGTCGGTGTAGATCTCATTGCTCCACTAATAAGACGTAGGGCATTGTTCTCCACTCTGTCTAAAGATTCTACATTTGTTTTGGAATATGTTGTGAGGAGTGCACTTTTTTAGTCTTTTTCTTCTTCTTCAGCATTCATTCTCAAACTCCTGCTGAATTCTCTTGTAGTGGACCATGGTCCTACTAGATTTCCAGCAGGATGTAGTCCAGAGAATTGAAATGCGTTGTGTCGCCGTTTTATTTGCGCCAATGGCCCTACACATCCGTCTTCGGCAGGGTTTTAGTCTAAAGCAGAACGTATGTACCCAAGATATAATCCTCTAAGGTTACCCTTGTCTGATCCCCAAGATGTGCCTGTGAGTTTTTTCAGTAGTTGTAACCGTTTAAGTGCTTTATGTTTGATATTTTTTACATGCTTCTTGAGGGTGCGCTGCAGATCAAGTGTGATTCCAAGATATGTGAGGTGTTCTTATCTTAGCAATTTCTGTGTATCCAACCATAGACTGATATTTTCTTTGGCTACATTATTACTTTTGGTAAAGATGGTATAGACAGTTTTCTCACACTTTACTTTCATCTTCCATGTTAGACACTACTCGCGTAGTCTTCTTAAATCTCCAGTTAGTCTTTTGGCTGCACTTTCAACATTCTCATGGCTCTGTCATATTGTTAGGTCATCAGCATAGCGGGCTTTATCAGCTTTGATATGTTTGGTAAGGCCATTAATGTTAATGAGAAAGAGGGTGCAGCTTAAAGTAGAACCTTGTGGTAAGCCTTCCTCTAGAACTTCTTTAGATGAAATTGCATCGTTCATCTTTGTCTGGATTGTTATGTCAATGAGAAATTATTTTATCCAGTTAGGAACTGCGAGCGACTAGCTCTTACTTCGTATGTGCAGTGGGGTGGTTTTTCTGAGCTTTCTTTCATACCCAGGAGGCTTCAGCTTTCGGCTTAGTGCAATGCCTATTGAAGAAGCCTTCTACTCAGAGGGGGTCTATAATTGTATAGATGACATGCTACAAAGCTTCCACAAGAGAGCTTGAACATTACGGCATGTCTTCTACTAAGGTTTTCTGTTGCATGGGTAGTTTGTCTAGTGGGCCATTGGTGAAACCCACAGACGTATCTGCATGCGTAAATAATAATAATAATAATAATAATAATAATAATAATAATAATAATAATAGTAATAATAATAATAATAATGTTGTAGTGTTCTCAATCGAGTCCCTCGGCGGTACAATCATGTGGACTCATTGGAAATGATCAGTCTAAAGTGAAGCTATGTTAATTTCCGTGTGATTTCTATTGGCCGGGGACAGAAAGTGAATAACAAAATGATCAATGAAAATGAAAGAAAAATTTATCGTGGGCGTCTGGTTTTATCGATATGACGTAAGACAGCGGTAATAAAGGTCAAGGATGTTTGATTGATTGAGATCCGCAATGGCCATACAAAAAACATCACAAATTTAAAATCTATCACAAGGGGCAAGCATAAAAACAAAGTTACAACTATTAAGAGACAATTTAAAAAAAAAAGCAATATAGGAATGTGAGACACGGGCAATGACATCCACCGTGAAAAAGAAAGTGTTATAAAAAGGGTCTAAGAAAAGGGATGACTGAAAGGTAAACCAATGCAGACGACTGGAAAGATCTGAACAAAGAAGTTTGGAATCACAAAACTCAAAAAACACAAGGTAACATATTTTGGACATATAAAAAATATATAATAGACAGAGTAAAAACTGAGAGAAGAGTTCTAGCACAAACAACAAGAGGCAGACTACAACATAGATAGACACAAGATACTAATGAGACTGGATTGTTTGCACAACAGAGATAGACACAAGCTACTAATGAGACTGGATTCTTTGCACAACAGAAAGACGTGCAAATTGACCGCTCGGACAACACCGAACTGGTATTGGGTATTCGACAAGGTCATATCACACAGGTAGATATATGTTTGATTGTGATTTCATTGAAGATTGCTGACCAGCGATGTAAGCACCACTTTCTTCAAACCATGTGGACATTGTTATCAACCAAATATTTTTCTTCGATAAGCCGATATAACACAATGAATGAACTATTTAGGCAGCCATTACTAAAGTGGTGAAAGACCACACCTCCCTCCCCGAGTGAAATAAACAATTTAAGCCAACATATTATAGAAAGTCCTTGCACGTGAACCCCATGAAAAAAACTATTCCATGCAGGGCACCTATCCATATATCTCGGAAAGCCACAGTCCTTATTTTTGTTTTTAAATGTTAATAATCTATGAACACATTCAGCTTGCGTCCGAAGTTGAAAGCTGCGTACCTCACCATAAGAGCTATTTGATTTCATTTTTTTTAAAATAGTCATCCATTTTGAAATATTTTTTTAGCATAAATGGGAGATTTCAACCAAGAAAAAAAAATATTAAGGTTATTGTATGTGCTTCAATCTCCAAAGCATTTAAAAAGTTCGGAACTATGATGGTAGTCCAATCCTAGTTGCGCCGATTCGTGCCTGCCTGTGTAATTATTTCATACAAAGGCCTTTGGGTCAAAGGGCATGATACCATGGACCACTGCATCTGTAACCAATATGCAGTGACTTATGGGTCAAAGGGCATGAGCCCAGGGTCCGCTGGATCAGATACCAATATACATGGACCATGAAATTCACGAGAACGAGAATAGTCAAATAGTGTTTCTAGGCCTTGTAATCACGTGAAATAACGGCTACATTAATGAAAATTTCAGCTCAGATGCACGTACTGCGTCCCACCGGCGAAGATCTTGATGAGTGGACCATTCTTGCCAAAATAACTAACGCCACATCCTAGACCAAATAATGAAATAATCCATCTTTCATCTGATGACGGTGTCACGCAAAAACACATGTCGACCTGTCCGCCATTTTGACCGGAAGTTTTGATCAGAGAGGATTGTGGTGCATTCGCTCAGACGACAAGTAGCATGACAATGGAGATTTTGGCAGTAACCAAAGCTTTAAAATGTGTGTATCGCAGACTATCTGCGAGCATGCCTGTATACTCAGTGACTCGATGAGCATGATTGTGACAGTTCAAGCGGGATACATTCGGGAACTGTGGCGGAAAGCAGTGAAGAATTCATGTGTGCGTAAAATGACTATTATTTTTGTGCCGGGACATGCGGGAGTCCGGGGAAATGAGAGAGCAGATAGGTTGGCCACACATGATAATACTACGGCTTTTGGTGGAGAGATGGATCGAGCAGAAAACGCATCAACAAATGACTGCATACGTGACGATGACTCTTGTTCCATGACTAGTATAAGGGAGCTTGGTTTGAAATGTGGTGTGGCTAGAAAGGAGCGGTTTCGTGGTCGAGAAAGAATGACAGTCAGTCAACGGCGTACTGAAACCGTCATTCAATGTGTAATGGCGAATACACTCAAGGAGAGATCTGAACACCTATGGACTTGTCCGGAGTTTAGTGACGATGATCCAACGACCAACTAACTAATGTTTCTAAATGCAACCTTTAAGTTAACTAAACATGTTGAAGCAGGATTACTGGCCCACAAAGATAAAACATCTACAGGAAAATGTATTGGAGACTTGAGGAGCTTTCAATACAGCAACATTTATCAAGAAAACTTGATTTGTTGTGTAGAAATATGAAACTGCATGGGATCGGCGAGGAGCTGTGAAACACAGGAACATTTATTAAGAAAACCAAGCTTTCTGTGTAGACAAAGAAAACTGTATGAGGGCATTGATGAGCTTTCAAATACAACAACATTTAAACAGAAAAATGGACTTGCTGAGTAAACATGTTCAACGGCGTACGAGAAGAATAGTAAACATTGAATAGTAAACATTGAATAGTAAACATTGAATAGTAAACATTGAATAGTAAACATTGAATAGTAAACATTGAATAGTAAACGTTGAATAGTAAACATTGAATAGTAAACATTGAATAGTAAACATTGAATAGTAAACGTTGAATAGTAAACATTGAATAGTAAACGTTGAATAATAAACGTTGAATAGTAAACAATGTTGCCAATTTTTGACAAGAGGAGAGATGACATTGACACGAGTTAACGTTGGCAGCAATGTTTCTTTTTACAAGTCCACAGGACTGTAACATTGGACAACGGGTTGAACATTTCCTCCATCAAGGGTTGCGTATGTCCATTTCTTAACCAAACTTGACAAATTTGAAATTCTGTATTGTCACTGGGCATATAATTCTATTGTCACGTGGAATATGATTATATTGTCACTGAACATATGATTCTATCGTCACTGGACATATAGATTCTAAGCATTACTTCCGTTTTGGTCAGTACAAAAATGCAGCAATATGACACATATTAATTGCGTTATAAGCCCGCTTGTTAAGTGAACCTGAAAGTGGACAAAAGAATGGCAACACTGCTACATAACACGCAACTTATTCCATGAGGTTGGAGCAAAGAATGGCAACACTGTTACATAACACGCAGCTTTTTCTAACACATAAGTAGGTCATGGGCAGGATGTTACTGCCCCGTCCCATAGAGAGTTCGTCAGATAAGCCCAAAAGGCATGCAAAATCTGGTTGTTTCTTCGTCAATGGGGCAGATATCACATCTAAAGTGTACATCACGACACACCACACTCCATTTCACGGACTATATCCTGCCAATCTTCAGGAGTCTGAGAACGAACGGAGAATAAGACGAGAAAGTGGTTATGGCGTAACTAAGAAATCTACTCGCGTCAGCAGGTAATTATTTTTATAGAATGTTTGCACTCCTATCTGCTGCCAAAGAACAGCCATCACGAAAACTAAGTCCACATGCCAACAATATTAGAAAATTATTGACAGCCTTCCTCCTCTCTTGACAATTGTCAAAGATTCATTTTGACAATGTTGACAATTTTTGACAAGAGGAGAGATGCCATTGACACGAGTTGACATTGACAGCATTGTTTCTACAAACAAAATAAATTGTTTAAATTTGAACAGTTTTTTCTAAAAATATGAAACAAAACATCTATTATGAGGTGAGGTTGATAAAAAATGTATCAACCTCACCTAAAAATACATGTTTTGTTTCATATTTTTTAGAAAACCTTTTCAACATTTTCATTCTCCCTACCCTAATTTGCTGAAGTAAATTATGGACATCCACCAAAAGGGGATATAACTAAATCTCCCTAGACATAGTAGCTTTCGATGTGTTTTTTTCTGAAGTGAAATTTGTGTTTTTTCTTTTTCTGTATTTGTTCTCATACCCCTACATTTTGTCAGGATGTGTTATTAGGACATATTATCAGGATGTGTTATTATGACATTATCAGGATGTGTTATCAGGACATATTAGGATGTGGTCCGGGAGAATGGAATTCGAAGTGTCATGGTTTGCAGCTTAGATATGACATCTGCACCTTTCGTCATGATTCGACTTTAAATGCGTTTGTTCATGTTTTCAATATTTTGCATTCTGCCAACAATTTTGAAGTTTTGTCAGTTTTTGCCAGCTTTATCTAAACATTCAAGTGACATATTCTTTCCACAACGTTGTCTTCGTTGTGAATACTCTGAACGTCTCTCTCTGTCCAGGAAAGCATGCCTGTATTACCCAGAGATATTTTCATACATTCTGCGATGTCGCTGGTCCATCGTTTCTTGGTTTTCCTTTTCTTCTCCCACCTGGTACTCTGTCTCCCAGAATCAGCCAGTCGATACCATCATGTCGCTTTAAGTGTCCAAAATAATATAGTTTCCTTTTTGTGATGGTAGTTTGAAGCCAATCTTTATTTAGTTTCAGTAATTTTAATGTTCTTCTTTTTCTTTGTCCACGATACTCGAATGATCTTTCTGTAGCACTTCATTTCAAATAAATTTATTCTTTTGGATATTGTCTTGTTTAAAGTTCAAGTCTCTTTAATCCATATGTTGCCACTGGGAAAACACATGATGTTTTGTTTGTTTGTTTTTCGTTCGCTCCATTGTAACCATCACGGATATCCGTGCGATTTCCGCCGGGAGCGTGATTACGTTGTGCCACAGTTATGCGCCTTGTAGGCCTAGCACATCCGATTTCGGCATGCCTTGACAATTCGGGTGGGCTACCCTTAGCCTGTGACAGCCTCTATATCTGTCTCCAGGCACGCGTAGTGAAGACTCTTCGCCCAGACGATTTTCTTGCTCTCGTCTCACTCGAACGAGGTGTTCCACTGTCTATGAACTTGCCTCGTGTAATTGGACGTGCTGTGCCTGTGCCCATTAGGTACTGAACCGTTTCTCATCCATGAGCCTGGTTCCTTAAGGGGAAGGACTCAACAGAGGAGTTGGACCTTGGCTCTTTCGCCCTCTTAGCCGAGGTGTCATTCATCGACATCGTGTACCCCTTGTCCAAGTTCGAGTCTCACACCACGCGTTTGATAGCAAGGCGTTCTCGAGCTGAGCGTCCTTGTCCCAATAGCGCCTGAGCCCATCAGGTACTGAACCCTTTCTCTCTTCAAGTGTATTTCCGGTGTAGGAAAACCTGACAGTAGAGTTGGGCCAGGGCTAAATCGTTGTCCCTTTTGTGCCTGAGCGAATCGAGTACGGAACCCTTTCTCTCTGCAAGTTACTTCCGGTATAGGAAACCTTGACAGTAGAGTTGGGCCAGGACTGCCATCGTTGTCCCTTTCTTGCCTACACCCATCGGGTACAGAACCCTTTCTCTTTGCAAGCGTATTTCCGGTTTAGGAAGGCTCGACATTAGAGTTGGGTTAGGTCTTTTGCTTTACCAAACGCCGATGGATGGGTCTGGGTCTCTGCCTGTTAGGAACTCTGGTAACTAGAAGCCCGTCTCGAGCTGACGGAGCTTGTAGTTCCCTTTCCTAGGGACTTTTCACTTTCTATTTGCAGTTCGCGCTGCCCTCTAGCGCTGTTCTGCCCTTTCATTGTTTCATTGTACTCTGTATGAAACATATTTGTCTCTCGCCATGCATTTACCTTTACGTGCATTTTACATTGGCCGCCCCTCCAATGTTCGGACTGGACTGACTAGCTTCACTGTATGTCGACAGTGTTGCTATATGTGGTGATGCTGGTGGTGTCGGAGATATTGTCTGTCTCCTGTGCAGTCAAATCTCTTTCCATCTGCTACCTCCACATTCTCGGACACGATCCCCAAATGATTTGGCCAGAATCAGCACGAGCTGCTGTATTTCTGTTTCCAGGGTGCACCGCGTGGAGGTACATTTGGGATCTTGGTTATCTGCTAACCCTGGGTCCGCCTAGAGCAATGCGTTCCCTTTGCACCCCACACATGATGTTGAAAGGGTTACTTTAGTTTTGTCATTACTATTTTTCTACAGCTTCATTGTTTTAATTTGAGTTTTGCAATCTCCAGTCTTCTCCTATTCTCGTATGAGAAATCTCGGAAACGAATAGTTTATATTTGCACCTAGATATTCGAATTTATTTACACCTAAACATTACCAGTAGATAATTCTGTATGACATCATCATCATCATCAAGTACCGTCTCCGCAACGAAGGTTGGCTGCAACGTATCTCCAACATCTCCTGTCTCTTGTCTTGGTGGTGCACTCTGCTAGACTGTAACCTGTCCATCGTGTAATGTTACTCTCCCACTTGTATCTGTATGACAACACTGTTCTAAAAATCGAACTGTGTGTTTATAGGAACTGACAATCCGCCTTTCTCAAGCAAACATACCCACAGTCATAATCAAGTCTCCTCGATCATACCTGTACAGGTGCGTAACAGCATGTTACTATATACTACGATTTTGCCAGAAATATTAAATTAAGGTGACATAATATATGGTACAGGTGTAAGAGTTTCACATGACCTGTTGAAAAGTTAAATAGCGTGATTTCAGAGCTCCGTAATGTAACATCGACTGTGTTTCATTTAATATAATAAATCAGTTATATAATAAGTCACATTTATGTATGTATATGTATATATATATATATATATATATATATATATATATATATGGTGACCAAAGCGTCAGAGAAAATTAACAATCAGGCATGGGCCGCGGTAAAACACATACAAAGGTAATAATAATAATAAATAAGTAAATGTTACACATACCTACTGATACAAACAATTTTTTTAAAATCAATTATAATACAACGATTGACGTTTCTTTATTTCTTCTTCTTCTTTCGTTCACTTGAAACATGTCTATATCTGTAATTCTGTCTCCTTAATAAAACTCACTGTCTTTTGTAGTTCATACAGTGTCCCATAGAGCTTTGATTCCAGTGTTGTTTCCTCTGGCCAATATGTCTGCCTCAGCATTGACGTTTCGATCTAAGATCTTAATCTAAATAAACCTCTTATAATGGTAAGAACACAACGAAAAATAGAGAAAACATACCAAATTAACAATTAATGATTACAAATTAAAGATGTTACTAAAATTACTTTCATTCTATATTATTCTTATTTTTTGTTTGTTTTTATTTGTTGTTGGTATTTTTTTTTATTTTTTTTTTTGGGGGGGGGATTTCGAAAGTGGGCAAGTGTTAGGAGGCAGGTTACTCTAAAGATACAAATATAGATTGAAGGTCTCAATAAAAGATATTTTTTTATTGATAACACATGCTGAGAAAATGTGACGGAGTGACCGAAGAAGCATGGAAATTAGCACCGCATGTGCAGAAACTTGTGATCTACTTGTAAGGGACAGACACGATACAAACGAGAATACGTTCCATGCCTTTTTTCAATTATATAGTCCTGCTTGCTAATCGGAAATCCTACTTCTTAATGGACAAATCTGACGTATCTCATTTTTTTATAGGTCACTTTGTTTATATAATGTGTCGAGAACCAATGAAAATACGGGAGATGTAAAATTAGTAATTTTAGAAGGATAGTTCCAAATATCTTTCACATGTCTTATATCAGCGATGGTCACGGCCGAAGTCTTATGTATGAAGAAAAACTGCAGAAATCCACATTGTACAAAATCAGAGCTTAACTGGTCATAATGCTTGCCTATTTAATCATACATACATACACACACATAAATAAACAAACACACACACACACAACCATACAAACAAGCGTGCGCACAAACGAACACACCAATATGCATACACAAAAACACAAACATATAAGTATACAAACATACAGAAAAATGAACACATACACATACAAACAAATCATACAAACACACACAGACGCAAACACACAAACAAAAATACACACATATAAACACGCAGACACAAAGAATCACGCACACACAACCATATAGACACACAAATATATATACACACACACATACAAACAACTCTATAAATTTACAAAGAAACACAGAAATAAACATTCAAAAAATACACACAAGCACACAAAAAGATACACAAACAAATACACAGAGATACACACAAAGAAAAATACATAGACAAACACAAACAGACTGACACAAAAAAAAAACAACGCAAGCACACAAACATACACATAAATATATACATAAACAGAAACACAAACAAAAATACACAAACACACACAATGATACACAAACGCAAAAGGAAACAGATGAAAGAAATATTTAAACAAAACCACACACAAACCAGCACATAAACAAGCACACACTCGAACACACAGATCGACACAAAGGTAAGAAAACAAACACACACAGACAAAACCACACAGAAAAAGAGTCAGATAAACACACAAACACACAAATACACAAACACCACACAGATAAACAAACAAAGAGACACATTCTCAGATAAACACACACACTAACACACACACACAGACAAAAACACACAGACAAACACTCAGATAAACACAAACACAGACACAGACAAGCATACAAGCAATACACACATATAAAACAAATTCATTAACAAACATACAAACAAATACACAAATAAACACACAGACAAACTCACAAACACGTAAACAAACACATAAGCGAACAAAAAGACGAACGCACAGACAAAAGCACACAAACACATATATAAACACACAGACAAAAGACAACGAAACACATAGACACATAAACAAACAGACAAACACACAAGCAAACAAACACACATAACACAACACATAGATAAACACACAAACAAACATACAAACAAACACACAAACTATCTCTCAGGTTGTACAAAATACTGATCTGCATAAATACAAAGAACACGCCGCAGATACAGGTAAAACACAGGTTAAAACAAAGAACTGTATAGGTAAACACTAACTTTAAGAAAAGACAGGAAATCAGGTATGTCTAGATGTATAGAATAACTAGTAAACAACAGGTAACAGGACACGACAAGAAGTTCGAGAATGAATGTACATAAAATACGCTGCAGGTACATACTCACAAATATAACAATTATTCCCCTTACAAGAAACTCTTCCTCATCAAGTACCGCGCTTACTGGCGTAGGAGAACATGTCTTTCCATAGCTCTCTTTCATGTATATTTGATCGTGATTATTACTGACATTTTGCATGCTACAATGTTAGACTATCTAATATTTTCTCGCCTCGCTCTGTCGTCCTCAATCTCTCGTGCCTTCTATCTTACCTGTTGTAATTGTGTTCTCATCATCTCACCGTCTCATAACGTGAACACAAATAACGTTTGTCTATATATTATATAATTACGCAAGCAGTTGGAACAATGTCTGTGGTCAAATATATTGAAAATAACTAACTGCACTGTTTGGGCCACTTAATGACGATGAAACATTCTTGGCCAGCGACAAGAACATACAACATGATACAACATGATACAACATGATACAACATGATACAACATGAACATGAAAACAGCAAGATATAGATGAAAACAAGAAGAAGATGGATTGATGGGGGTTACCAACATTAGGAAACTTTACAATATTACTGCATATCAAGCTACCACAGGTGCCATAACCCGAAAACTGATCCTCATTCCTTACAACAAAAGCAGATAACATACAACAGATAGGGCAGGCTGCAGGCAGGCAGGCAGACAACAGACAGACAGGCAGGCAGGCAGACAGACAGACAGATCGATCGATCGATCGATAGATAGATAGATAGATAGATAGATAGATAGATAGATAGATAGATAGATAGATAGATAGATAGATAGATAGATAGATAGATAGATAGATAGATAGATAGATAGATAGATAGATAGATAGATAGATAGATAGATAGATAGATAGATAGATAGATAGATAGATAGATAGATAGATAGATAGATAGATAGATAGATAGATAGATAGATAGATAGATAATATAGATAGATAGATAGATAGATAGATAGATAGATAGATAGATAGATAGATAGATAGATAGATAGATAGATAGATAGATAGATAGATAGATAGATAGATAGATAGATAGATAGATAGATAGATAGATAGATAGATAGATAGATAGATAGATAGATAGATAGATAGATAGATAGATAGATAGATAGGTAGGTAGATATGTAGGTAGGTAGGTAGGTAGGTAGGTAGGTAGGTAGCTAGATAGATAGATAGATAGATAGATAGATAGATAGATAGATAGATAGATAGATAGATAGATAGATAGATAGATAGATAGATAGATAGATAGATAGATAGATAGATTAGAAAGATAGATAGATAGATAGATAGATAGATAGATAGATAGATAGATAGATAGATAGATAGATAGATAGATAGATAGATAGATAGATAGATAGATAGATAGATAGATAGATAGATAGATAGATAGATAGATAGATAGATAGATAGATAGATAGATAGATAGATAGATAGATAGATAGATAGATAGATAGATAGATAGATAGATAGATAGATAGATAGATAGATAGATAGATAGATAAAATAAACCTCTTTTCATTAAACTATTTCAACATACCCTCATTAGACTTTCTAACTGTGCATGGTACTCTCAATATTCTTCTATGAAATCACATCTCTGCCACCTCTAATTTTCCACTAGCCTGTTTATTTATTGTGAAATACATGTGTTAGAATCAGTGTTATGTTAGAATCAGTGTTATGTTAGAATCAGTGTTATGTTAGAATCAGTGTTATGTTAGAATCAGTGTTATGTTAGAATCAGTGTTATGTTAGAATCAGTGTTATGTTAGAATCAGTGTTATGTTAGAATCAGTGTTATATTAGAATCAGTGTTATGTTAGAATCAGTGTTATTTTAGAATCAGTGTTATGTTAGAATCAGTATTATGTTAGAATCAGTGTTATGTTAGAATCAGTGTTATGTTAGAATCAGTGTTATGTTAGAATCAGTGTTATGTTAGAATCAGTGTTATATTAGAATCAGTGTTATGTTAGAATCAGTGTTATTTTAGAATCAGTGTTATGTTAGAATCAGTATTATGTTAGAATCAGTGTTATGTTAGAATCAGTGTTATGTTAGAATCAGTATTATGTTAGAATCAGTATTATGTTAGAATCAGTATTATGTTAGAATCAGTGTTATGTTAGAATCAGTGTTATGTTGAAATCAGTGTTTTGTAACTCTGATACCTTTATTATAATATTATAATTGTGCTTACGTAAAACACATGATTTTAGAACGCTTCACTTAGACAAGACAGACTATCTCTAAAGGTAGGGGAGTGGGGGGGGGGTTTATGATTTGTAAACACAAAAACATACAAATTACGATACATGCAACATTTTCAACGTTTCGGCCCAAAAGGTCTTTATCAAGATCCGCACAAAACATCAAAAGACGACGAATAGACATGATCACAACACACAAACGTGTCCAACTGAAATATTACATAATATATTCTTTTTTAGAAATGTGGCCTTTTCCTGCTCTATTCTTTTTCTTATCTATTTTAAACTTCATTCATCTTATGTCATCGTTGTTCCTAAATACTTGAATTGGTGGACCTACTTGAGTATTGAATCATTGACTTGAATCTTGCACGCTGGAGTATTTTGTTTCTTGCAGACAACCATCACTTCTTTGACTTATCGTTATTTAATAGAAGGATTACGTCTTTGTTTTCTGTAGGAGCCATGTTGTTTAGTTCTAGACAACTTTATGACATTTGGCAATCAGAACAGTGTCATCTGTATATCTCCAGTTATTTATGTTAGGAACTCAGGTATGCGTAAAATAACAAGTAAATAACAAGTAACAGGACAAGACAGGAAGTTCTAAAATGAATATGCACAACATAAACCTCATCTCTGAACACGCAAACTCAACAAATATTTTGCTTTCCAAAATCCAGATTATTTGTTTAAAATAAACAAAGGAGAATGGAAAGAGATTATCGTAGACACTGCTTACCTAGACAGAGTACTATTTGAAGGTACATCCTGATTTATGCATGTCTATGCTACAGGTCATGGTGACATCAAAACTCTAGTTATACTGAAATATACTCACCCATATTGTGGGAGCATTAGAACAGTGTTGCCGAATAGGTGCAAATTATTTTGGCCAAATTTTAAGTTTATAAATCCCAAAAATGTAATATAACTTCTAAATTGTACAAAAAAACTAATGAAAATTTTACAAAATGAATGAGTGAATTCAGAGATATATAGGGTATCTATAAAGATAATGTGCATATCCATCACGAAGATCACAAAACTAAATACTTATAATCTATAAGACGTAGTGTTACCGCCAATGCACATGAATACTTAGCGGCGTGGTAGACACCAGGAACAATTATAATCTCTCAAACTACAGCATCACGCCTGTATGTCAACCAGATTCTGGACTTGTATTCCAGGGTGTAAAGAATAGGATCACTTTCTTTCTTCCATGTTTATGGGTAGTAGGCACTACGACACGTGGGAGAGATAAGGGGCACAAACTGTGACCTGTGAATACTATAATCATCATTGTCGTATCTTCTCCATATTTCTGACATTTTGTCTTCTTTGAAATCACCTCCAATTTCTTTTTGTCTTTTTTGAAATCACCTCCAATTTCTGACTTTTTGTCTTCTTTGAAATCACCTCCAATTTCTGACTTTTTGTCTTCTTTGAAATCACCTCCAATTTCTGACTTTTTGTCTTCTTTGAAATCACCTCCAATTTCTTTTTGTCTTTTTTGAAATCACCTCCAATTTATGACTTTTTGTCTTCTTTGAAATCACCTCCAATTTCTGACTTTTTGTCTTCTTTGAAATCACCTCCAATTTCTGACTTTTTGTCGTCTATGAAATCACCTCCAATTTCTTTTTGTGTTCTTTGAAATCACCTCCAATTTCTGACTTTTTGTCTTCTTTGAAATCACCTACAAATTCTGACTTTTTGTCTTCTTTGAAATCACCTCCAATATCTGACTTTTTGTCTTCTTTGAAATCATCTCCATGGATGACGGAAGAGATGTAGTCAAGCGTACATTTCACCTATTTCCTTTGTGGCAGAAACACGTCAAGGGTAACGCTAGATGGATGGATACAAAAAAAATCTGACAGAAGAATGATGAGATAGTTGGCACAGAATGTGTGTTATGAACGTGATAATACATGGGATATGTTCTTCTTCTTCTTCTACGTTAGTTCTCACACTCCTGCAGATTAGCAGGATGTAGTCCGGAGAACGGAATGCGTTGTGTCATGGTTTACAGCATTGCTGCGATATCTGCGCATTTCGATCTGACACATCCGACTTCAGCATGGCTTTGGGTCACCGACCCTCTATGGGATGGGACAGCCAACTCCATTCCATAACCTCCTTATTCGCTTTTTACGACATGCGTGGAAGGTAAAGTGTTGCTATTCTTTGCTCCCCTTTCGGGCCCCGAAACACACGGGCGTTTAAAAGGTCTGAATTCTTCTATCTACGTCCGCAGTCGTAGTCCAGGTCTGACAGACATATAGAAATATTGACAGAACCAGTGTGTTATATAAGTTAATAATTACACGGGTTGTGTCATGTGACGTATGTGTGTGTCATGTGACGTATGTGTGTGTCATGTGACGTATTCCTTCCAGAACGTTGTCTTCCCAATGAACTCTCTGAACCTCTCTCTGTCTTGGACGATGTGGCTTGCATTTTCTAGCGATGTATTCATATTATCTTTAATGTCGTCAGTCCATCGTCTTCTTGGTCTGCCCCTTCTCCTCTTACCAGGTACTCTTCCCTCCATTATTTGTCTTTCTAAACAGTTATGTCTCTTTATATGACCAAACAGGCGTAGTTTTCTTTTATAAGTTCGGTTAATCTATTGGAAATTTCTAGGCACAATATTCCCGTAGTTTGCCATTACTTTCGGGAAGGAACAACCGTTAATCGAGCACAGAAAAGAGAACACATTCGTTCTAGTCGGCCATTTTGGCGGAAGCGAACTACAAGGGTTGTAGTCCTGCTTTTCCAAATGTTGGTTCATCTTGTCACGTCGTACATGATATTATCGGGAGATACGTGTCATTCATTTTTTTAACTTCAGCTGTTTCATTCATTCATTTTCCTTTTGCGCTGAAGCTAACGCATAGGGCAGAGGTCAGATCTCTCCAATTCTGTCTGTTCAAAGCTATTCTGTGCAGTTTCTAATAGTATGAATATTGGTTGTTTTACAATATTCTAAGTATTGTTCTTCTGAGTGTTTCTTTAATCTTTTGGTCTACCCATGGCTCTTTTTCCTGTAACTGTAGGTATCCATTCAAGAGATTGGTGGTGTATTCTGTTGTTTCTGCGCGTAGGACATGCCCGATGTCGATCCAAAATTGTTTTCTGATAACATCTGTGATGAAATTTTGATGTGTCTCTTCTCAGATTTTATCATTTGATTTGATTTAAAAACATAGCTTTAAAATGTGGTTATGAAATGCACGATATATATGGCAACACTGGAATGGGGTTAGCTTGAGAGCAGGTAAAAGAATGGAAGAACTTTGAAACATGACAGGTATAATGGATGCTTGAGTTAGACTAGTGAAGAATCTGGCAGAATCTGACTTTGAAGGAATCAATGATAAGCTAACTCGTTATTTCCCCAAGATTTTAACAAATCCTGTTCTCAAATTTAGGAGAATATAAAAATGGACTACAGTTAGAGCAGACGTATCTGCATAGCGTGCGTTCATATCCAGATGATTTCACTTTTCATAGGTGTGCAATTATTGCATTGCTTGTAGGTGTGCAATTATTGCATTGCTTGTAGGCGTGCAATTATTGTATTGCTTGTAGGTGTGCAATTATTGCATTGCTTGTAGGTGTGCAAATATTGCATTGCTTGTAGGTGTGCAATTATTGTATTGCTTGTAAGTCTGCAATTATTTAAAATTTTCATGGGTGTTCAGTGATTCCACTTCTTATAGGTGTGCAATGATTTAAACTTCTCATAGGTGTGCAATGTTTAAAACAACTACTCATAGGTATGCAATTATTGCACTGCTCGTAGGTGTGCAATTATTTAAATTGTTCATGGGTGTGCAATGATTCCACTTCTTATAGGTGTGCAATGATTTAAACTTCTCATGGATGTGCAATGTTTAATCAACTACTCATAGGTGTGCAATGTTTAATAAACTTCTCATGGTTGTGCAATGTTTAATAAACTACTCATAGGTGTGCAATGTTTAAAACAATGCATACTCGTAGGTGTTATAGAAAAAATGTAATGTTGACATTATTTACGCCAGAAGTTAGTTAGTTAGCTGGTGGATTTGTCTGTCTAGAGTCAGACACGCCCCTTTCAACTGTGGAATGGTTTTCCTTTAGTTATATCGGGGCGTATATTGTGGCCCAATGGCCTGGGTTGTCCTGTTAGGGACTGGTGATTTGACCTGGGTTCTGGTCTACGTGTCCTTATATGGACAAAGGGATTATTGGGGGTCACGCCAGAAGCTATTGGGAGATACGGTTTTATGCCCATGGGGGCTATCGGTAGATACGGTTTTATGCCCATGGGGCTATTGGTAGATACGGTTTTAATCTCTGGGGCTATCGGTAGATACGGTTTTATGTCCCTGTTGTTGTCGAGATATACGGCGTTATGTCCATATTGTGGATTGACCTACGGCATACCAACGGATGATACGATCAGCATAAAGCCTGCCACCTCTACACCCCAAGAACATCTGGTACCTAAGACATGCTTAAGCTGACTCGCCTAGATGATTTTATGAGTTGATGGTTTTCAAATATTTTCAGTTGAAATAAAACGTGAACATTCCATCACCCGACAGAGAAGTCAGTATTTTAACCATTGCAGTATTTTAAGTATTTCGTGACGAATGAGAAGCAATATCTCACAGTATTCCTGGGATATAAAGATAATTCAAGATATTAATTAAAGAGTTTTCCATTAATTACATTAACTGGGTGCATGTGGCTGTTCGATTGATTACATTAACTGGGTACATGTGGCTGTTCGATTGATTACAATAACTGGGTACATGTGGCTGTTCGATTGATTACAGTAACTGGGTACATGTGGCTGTTCGATTGATTACATTAACTCGGTACATGTGGCTGTTCGATTGATTACAGTAACTGGGTATAAGTGGCTGTTCGATTAATTACAATAGCTGGGTTAATGTGGCCGAAGACCTAGGCACACTGCATTACGGAAAGGCACAGATAATTTTGAAACACTTCGAGATGTAGTAGATTTAAACACAAACAACACACACATAAATCAAAGTTCATTTACCTGTTCATTGACTAATTCATTACACAGCTTCTTCTTCTTCTTTCGTTCACTTGAAACATGTCTATATCTGTAATTCTGTCTCTTGAATAAAACTCACTGTCTTTTGTAGTTCATACAGTGTCCCATAGAGCTTTGATTCCAGTGTTGTTTCCTCTGGCCAATATGTCTGCCTCAGCGTTTCATGCTCAGAACACTCTTGAAGTATATGTTTGGCACTCTGTGCTGCCTGTCCACATGTACACATGGCCGTGTTACCAATCTTGAACTTTGTATACATGTGACTGCGGAGTCGGTTGTGTCCTGTTCTGAGACGTAGAATTATAACTTGTTCTGATCTGTTCATAATGTGATAATCATCTTGTGTTGGTGTTTGTGGCTTTCTTATTGACTTGATCATCTGTTTCTTCTGATGGTAGGTGATTGGTATATCTGGTTGGTCTTCGGCAGCACCTTCCTTAGCCAGTTGGATTAGACAGCTGATCCTATTGGAACACGTAACCCTGCTCATTACATCTTCTACGACATGAATATAGCCATATATGTATACATACATACAGAGAGAGAGAGAGAGAGAGAGAGAGAGAGAAGGGAGGAGAAAATACACAATGCCAAATTAAAACTGATAATTATTGAAATTACAGACATAAGAATATTAACAGGATCAACGTATCGATCAACAGGTCCTCATCAGGCAGCAAGAATTAACATAAGGAAACAGGTAAAAGTTCGACATAATTTTCCCATTGTTATCTCATTTTGCTTCCAGCTTCCACATGATGTGCATCTGTAGTCACGACGCTAGAGCCTGTGTTCAATATTTGTTCAATGATTGGTTGTATCGATCAGATTCCAACCGCAGGATGCTTCCAAGCGCGTCCTTTTGCCTGAGGTCTGTCTGCGGTCCTCATCAAAAGATGTAATATTTACCCAAAAGATTTTCATTTTGCCTGACAACAAAAATCGTTTTTACTTGGCAACAGGCGGAATCCTGGCCCGTGTCAGGAAGTAGGGGGAGTCATTGAAAGAGATAGCGGGCAGAGAATTCGATGATACACAAAATAACTCCGGAGTGTGCCATGCTCTATACGTTTCTAGATAACTAATTAGATCGTTATCTATATTTGCGATAGCTTGAAAGTTATCTATATTTGCGATAGCTCAAACGTTCTCTATGTTTGCGATAGCTTGAAAATTATCTATATTTGCGATACCTTGAAAGTTATCTATATTTGCGATACCTTGAAAGTTATCTATATTTGCGATACCTTGAAAGTTATCTATGTTTGAGATGTCTTGAAAGTTATCTCCATTTGAGATGTCTTGAGAGTTATCTGTGTTTGAGATAACTTGACAGTTATCTATATTTGCGGTTGCTTAAAATTTATCTGTGTTTGCGATAACTTGAAAGTTATCTATATTTGCGATAGCTTTAATGTTAACTATGTTTGCGATGGCTTAAAAATTATCTTTATTTGCGATAGCTTGAAAGTTCATATGCCATTCATATGTCATTCATATGTCACTGTCATTCATACGAGCGTATGTTTGAGATGTCTTGACAGTTATCTATATTTGAGATAACTTGAAAGTTATATATGTTTGAGATGACTTGACAGTTTTCTAAGTTTGAAATGAGAGTTATCTATGCTTGAGATGTCTTGAAAGCTATCTATATTTGAGATGTCTTGAGAGTTATTTATGTTTGAGATGTCTTGTCAGTTATCTAAGTTTGAGATGACTTGACAGTTATCTAAGTTTGAGATGACTTGACAGTTATCCATGTGTGAGATGATAGTTCTCTAGTAATCTAGGAATGTTCTGCGGTCGAAGACCGAAAACGTGATGACTTAAGTTGCGAGGCGATTTGGTGTCATCTGAGCGAACCTGGTTCAATTCCTGCTCGTTGACTATGATTTGTCTGTAATAATACATCTTCCATGTTTCTATATGGTATATTTTATTCATTTTTACAATGTTACAACATTATTGAGATTTAATGATAGTGTTTATTATAGTGAGCAGTGTTATTCTTGATATGTGGCAGATAGTGTTTACTATAGTTAGCAGTGTCATTCTTTGATATGTGGTAGATAGTGTTTACTATAGTTAGCAGTGTCATTCTTTGATATGTGGCAGATAGGGTTTACTATACTTAGCAGTGTCATTCTTTGATATGTGGCAGATAGGGTTTACTATAGTTAGCAGTGTCATTCTTTGATATGTGGCAGATAGGGTTTACTATAGTTAGCAGTGTTATTCTTTGATATGTGGCAGATAGGGTTTACTATAGTTAGCAGTGTCATTCTTTGATATGTGGCAGATAGTGTTTACTATAGTTAGCAGTGTCATTCTTTGATATGTGGCAGATAGGGTTTACTATAGTTAGCAGTGTTATTCTTTGATATGTGGCAGATAGTGTTTACTATAGTTAGCAGTGGCATTCTTTGATATGTGGCAGATAGGGTTTACTATAGTTAGCAGTGTCATTCTTTGATATGTGGCAGATAGGGTTTACTATAGTTAGCAGTGTTATTCTTTGATATGTGGCAGATAGGGTTTACTATAGTTAGCAGTGTTATTCTTTGATATGTGGCAGATAGGGTTTACTATAGTTAGCGGTGCCATTCTTTAATATGTGGCAGATAGTGTTTACTATAGTTAGCGGTGTCATTCTTTGATATGTGGTAGATAGTGTTTACTATAGTTAGCGGTGTCATTCTTTGATATGTGGCAGATAGTGTTTACTATAGTTAGCGGTGTCATTCTTTGATATGTGGCAGATAGGGTTTACTATAGTTAGCAGTGTTATTCTTTGATATGTGGTAGATAGTGTTTACTATAGTTAGCGGTGTCATTCTTTGATATGTGGTAGATAGTGTTTACTATAGTTAGCGGTGTTAATCTTTGATATGTGGCAGATAGTGTTTACTATAGTTAGCGGTGTTAATCTTTGATATGTGGCAGATAGTGTTTACTATAGTTAGCGGTGTTAATCTTTGATATGTGGCAGATAGTGTTTACTATAGTTAGCGGTGTTAATATTTGATATGTGGCAGATAGTGTTTACTATAGTTAGCAGTGTTATTCTTGATATGTGGCAGATAGTGTTTACTATAGTTAGCAGTGTCATTCTTTGATATGTGGTAGATAGTGTTTACTATAGTTAGCGGTGTCATTCTTTGATATGTGGCAGATAGTGTTTACTATAGTTAGCAGTGTTAATCTTTGATATGTGGTAGATAGTGTGTACTATAGTTAGCAGTGTCATTCTTTGGTATGTGGTAGATAGTGTTTATTGTAATGAGAAGTGTTAATCTTTGATATGTGGTAGATAGTGTTTGTTATAATGAGAAGTGTTAATCTTTGATATGTGGCAGATAGTTTTTACTGTAGTTCGCAGTGTTATTCGTTGATATGTGTCAGATAGTGTTTACTATAATGAAAAGTGTTATTCTTTGATGTGTGGCAGATAGTGTTTACTATAATGAGAAGTGTTATTCTATAATATGTGGCAGATAGTGTTTACTATAATGATAAGTATTATTCTTTAATATGTGGCAGATAGTGTTTATTATAATGAGAAGTGTTATTCTTTGATATGTGGCAGATAGTGTTTATTATAATGAGAAGTGTTATTCTTTGATATGTGGCAGATAGTGTTTACTATAATGAGAAGTGTTATTCTGTGATATGTGGCAGATAGTTATCAACTATATCATCTCAAATTGTTTTATGATCTTGGAGATTCACTGAAGTATGAGTGTGTCAAGTGCAATATGCCTTGACCGTACACGGTGGTGAAGTTTCACTTTCAGCTGATGTGCCTTGATCGTACACGGTGGTGAAGTTTCACTTTCAGCTGATGTGCCTTGATCGTACACGGTGGTGAAGTTTCACTTTCAGCTGATGTGCCTTGATCGTACACGGTGGTGAAGTTTCACTTTCAGCTGATGTGCCTTGATCGTACACGGTGGTGAAGTTTCACTTTCAGCTGATGTGCCTTGATCGTACACGGTGGTGAAGTTTCACTTTCAGCTGATGTGCCTTGATCGTACACGGTGGTGAAGTTTCACTTTCAGCTGATGTGCCTTGATCGTACACGGTGGTGAAGTTTCACTTTCAGCTGATACTATTGTTTCCCTGTCATTCTTTTTTTCTGATGAAAATGTTTTCCAAATGATTTTCAAAGTCCCAGATGATTTCGTATGATTTCTTTCAAGCATTTCACATGACTGCACATGACATCATATCGCTTCATATGTTTTCAATTAATTCGTATGACTTCAAGCACTTTATATTATTTCATATGGCTTCAATTAGTTCATATCACTTCATATGACGTGAAGTACTTTATATGACTTCATATGTTTTCAATTATTTTAATGACTTCATATGACTTAATTTGCTTCATATATACTTAATATGACTTCATTTGACTTCAATGACTTCATATGAGTTCATATGATTTCAATTACTTCATATGTATTCATGCGATGTCAATTACTTCATATAACTTCACATGATCCCAAATACTTAGTATGACTTCAATGCTTTCAATTACTTCACATGACTTCATATGGCTTCAATTGTTTCATATGGCTTCAATTGTTTCATATGGCTTCAATTGTTTCATATGGCTTCAATTGTTTCATTTGGCTTCAATTGTTTCATATGGCTTCAATTGTTTCATATGGCTTCAATTGTTTCATATGGCTTCATGATTTCATACTACGTCATACAACTTCACATTATTTCATATGACCTAATATTACTTCTGATGACCTAATATTACTTCTGATGACCTCACATTACTTCTGCTGACCTCATATTACTTCTGATGACCTCACATTACTTCTGATGATCTCACATTACTTCCGATGACCTCACATTACTTCTGCTGACCTCACATTACTTCTGATGACCTCACATTACTTCAGATGACCTCACATTACTTCTGCTGACCTCACATTACTTCTGATGACCTCACATTACTTCTGATGACCTCACATTACTTCCGATGACCTTACATTACTTCTGATGACCTCACATTACTTCTGATTACCTCACATTACTTCTGCTGACGTCACATTACTTCTGATGACCTCACATTACTTTACGTGACTTCTTATGAATGTATGATGCAAAGCTACATTCTGGGCACATTGCTACTCTGTGGAGGTACTCTGTGTACTCTGTGTGGAGGTACTCTGTGTGGAGGTACTCTGTGTGGAGGTACTCTGTGTGGAGGTACTCTGTGTGGAGCAGACATTTTTCCGTTATCTCCTGCAATTTCTAGAATATCTGGAAAGAAATATGTTGATTTCTTCCTATCCGTACAGTATTGGGTCTTGAGCAGTCTTTATCACATCAGACATAGTGAGGTAGGGGCGTCAGCTGCACGCACAATTTCCTTAGATACCTTGTACGACATATGTAGCGGGCGGAAGTGATACTATTCTTTGCTCTCCTGTGGGAGGCTGGCACCAGACGGTCAGCTTCTTGTGTATAAATGAAACTGTCAAACGAGTTCATCTTCTAGATTATATCTGAGACACTCAGTACTAGAATTTAGTCTGATGGAGGACATGCGTTGTAACCTACTTTACTATATTACCGTGATATCCTTGTCTTTGGGCTGACACATCCGACATAATCATTGTTTATGGTCACCTTCACCTACAGGATGGGACATCTATTTCCACCCTACCACCGTAGTCGCCTCCTGTAACATGCATGGCAGGTCACATTACTACAATCTTTGACTAGTTTTAAGGTTCTCACAACTGATACGTGAAATTAATATCAATATCTACACATCAGGAAATGAAGACATAGAAATGAAAGACTTAAAGTTTATAAATTGGAAAAGTAATTAGCGAAATCAGAAAATAATGAGCTAAGAAATTTACAAAAGACGTACAAGATGGATACGGAACAAATAACAATATAAAAGTAAAGAATGGAGGACGAGGAGATATAATAATTTTTTTTTTAGAAATTGAAAAAAATATACTGGCAATATTTCTTAATGAACGAAGGATATTAATATTTCCTTTTAATTCCCGCCTGACCGTCTGCTCATGCCTCCTTTTCTGTCACTCATTTCTTTCAATTTTATAAATTTGCAATGTTCATTACTAATCAAAGTCACATTTTTATCTAAAAGTCAACATCATCATTGTTCGTGTCTCTAGGTATCTTGATCTAATTATTACCTCCCTTAGTCCTCAAAAAACTCATATTTTTAGCTCCCTTGCGATGTTTCGTTATAATCATTTTTCTAATAGGTCTATATATTTATAACAGTGTACGTGGCAAAGAAAGTCAAATATTCCCAATTCGAGCGCAATTAGTCGTTAATCGTCAGCCGAAGACGGATGAGTCGGAAAAAAGGCGCAAATAAAACGGTGCAACAACGCATTTCCATTCTCTGGACCACAACCTGCTGGAAATTTAATAGCACCATGGTTCTGCTACAAGAGAGATCCAGCGGATTTGAGAATGAACGCTGAAGAAGAAGAAGAAGAAGTCGTTAATCAACTCGCAGGGAAGATTTCATTTTGCAAATTTACTTTAAATTACTGCCTGTACATAATGATACAATGAATCAATGATACAATGATACAATGATACAATAATACAATGAAACAATGAATCAATGGTACAATGATACAACAACATCTATCAACATTTCTCTGTCTCTCTCTCTGTCTCTCTCTCTCTCTCTCTCTTGATGTATTCATGATTTATTTTCCACAAACGTGCGATTTTATTGAAAGAAGTAGCTTGGACTAATCTGTGACAGGAACGATTTCCTTGCTTGTGAACTCACTCTAATCCTGGCGTGTGTGATATTTGCACGGTAGTTGTTGATTCCTTGATGCATTCTTATCGTCACGTAGTTTTCGTTTGCCGTAATAGTAAACTGAATGCGCGTAATGGTATTACTTTAGGTGGGAAAATGGTATTACTTTAGGTGGGAAAATGGTATTACTTTAGGTGGGAAAATGGTATTACTTTAGGTGGGAAAATGGATAATTAAAAGACCTGCTGTGTTATTAGAAATCATCCGTCACAACTGACGATGTTTGACTTTTTACGCGATGATCATTTGTCGTTTTGTGTCAAATGTCAAATGACATAACTTTAGAGCAGGTTTCTAACTGTGAACTAAAGTGACCCCTGGAAGAGAAGGTGAGATAATACACGGGGAAAGAAGAAAGATCAAATGGCACAGTGTTTTATGTAGTTTCAGGATGTCAAAATTCACATTTCCCAAAAAATTTTAAAGTTCTTACTACTTTTGTATGTTCAACATCTACGCTGAAAGTATAATGAGAAACGTGAGAGAAGACATACACAATACTGACTACCACGCTTTAAACATAGGTGGATTCCTAATCCTGGAACTACGCTACACAGACGACACAGTACTTCTTTCAAACGATATAAAGGGATTGGAACAACTAATCAAGAACACAAAGAAATATAGCGATGCACAAAATTTGTATTTAAACACGCAGAAAACAAAAATAATGTCAACAGATATAACAACACAACAACCAAAAATCCGAATAGACAATACCGAGATAGAATGTGTGGATAAATTTGAATACTTAGGAGCAAACATCAATGGTGCAGGAGACTGCATGGCAGAAATAAGGAAGGGATTGGCAATGGCATATTGCAAAATAACACGGCTGAAAAACATATGGAAAAACAACAAAATAGAAACGAAAGTGCTAATGTTACGAACTTTTATTTTTCCGGTTGCAACATACGGCTGTGAAACATGGACTCTAAGTAAAACAGCGGCAAAGAAGATCAACGCCTTCGAGCTGAAATGCTACAGAAAGATACTTAGAATATCATGGAAGGATAAAATCAGAAACTCAGATATTATAAACACACTGAATATTCCAGAGTGTTGGTTACTAAACACAATAACAAAAAGAAAACTACGCATGTTTGGTCATATAAAGAGACATAACTGTTTAGAAAGACAAATAATGGAGGGAAGAGTACCTGGGAAGAGGAGAAGTGGCAGACCAAGAAGACGATGGACTGACGACATTAAAGATAATATGAATACATCGCTAGAAAATGCAAGCCACATCGCCCAAGACAGAGAGAGGTTCGGAGAGTTCATTGGGAAGACAACGTTCTGGAAGGAATACGTCACATGACACTACTTTTGTATGTAGAATGAGACAGATGGCAGTTATATTGATATTAATTAAAAGCCTATCAGTAAACAGGCACAACTGAGATTATTGAAAGGGGAGAAAAAGTGAATTAATATTATTGTTTACAGTAACAATATTATGTTGAAAACGGGTATGTTTTAAATGTATTAATTGAAATCTCTTTAATTATTGGAGTCTTTGTTACCTCTAATATTTTATGGTAGTATATCCTGATATAACTGAGTTGGATTTTGTTGTCCGCTGGTTAAAAGAGGCACACCTCTCCAAAAGAGAGGCAAACTCATAAACCTACCTAATAAATAAATCGAAAACATTTCAACAACCACACACGCTAACTTTCAGGCTCAAGTCAATCATGACAATTCACTTTATAAACTTTATAAATGTAGCGCCTCAATCCAAGAAAGTGTTCTAGCTTTCAACTTGTGTTTATTATTAACTTTCTTGGGGAAAAAAAATTCATTTGAGTCCTTGTTTTTTTTTAGCTAGTCTAACAATCTTACAAGAAGTTTTCTTTAATCATATTGCTGCTGGTATAATTTATATTCTCGACAATGGCAGAAAAACTTACCACAAACAAAAGTATCGTTAGTATAGTTTTGACAACTATAAATACATATTCGTTCTCTTATTCTAAAAAAAAAAAGGAAATAGAGTGTGATTACGCTGGATATTTGTAACCGTGTGTGAAAATGGTCCCCATAATTCCAGAAAACATGCTGTAGTGTAGTTGTTTTTGAACTAGTTCTCGTAGTTGTCTGTTCGGGTGATTCTTCTTCTTCTTCAGCGTTCATTCTCAAACTCCCATTGGATTTCTCTTGTAGTAGGACAATGGTCCTACAAGATTTTCAGTTGAATGTAGTCCAGAGAATGGAAATGCGTTGTGTTGCCGTTTTATTTGCGCCAATGGCCCAACACATCCGTCTTCGGCGGAAAGGTGATTCAAAGTGACCCATAAGCAATGCTGACATCGGATGTGTCAAGACGAAATGCGCAAAAATCGCTACAAATGTGTTCAATTTGCTAAATTCGTTCTCCGGACTAAATCCTGCTAATCTGCAGAAGTCTGAGAACCAACGCAGACGAAAAAATACACCATAAATTTCTGATTGAGACCAAATTACTAACCCACCAAGTTGTGACGAGAATATCTCAACATTCCTATACATCACAACAATATTTCACAACCTTGGTATATACTTCCCTTCGTCAGCTTAATGACTTCATCTACAGATCAATAGTCTGCCCATCGCTAACTATATTCACAGAAAAACAGACTAAGCAGGGAGACTACACTCACCGTTGACGTCAGAACACAGCAAACAAGCAAACCGTTTTATCCCTGTTTGTCCATCGTTGTTATCATGTCTTTATGTGGTCCATTTCCGTCCTAATTGTCGTGCATTAACCAGTTTCACCTCCGGCGATCTTAATTATCAGGGCGTGACCATCCACACATATAAAACCTGCTGGATCATTATGAATCACTTCTAAAGTGACGAAATGAACCTTTACTGTGGATTTTCATTGGCTGTCAACACAAAACTATATACAAAACTACCAATTCAGAATTAGAAACGTCAATGCATCACTTTATAAAGATGTTTCCCAATTAGCCAGCGGGTCTTTTATTTTTTTATAGTCTGCTGTAATGTCGTTATTTGATGAATATGTATGTGTGGGCAAACCGCATCGTGTACAACGGGTACCGTTATCGTTGGTGACTTGATTGATAACTTCATTGTGTTTGCTCGGGGGGTCAATATTTGTCTGATTTGTCCCTGCCCAGTCCCTTCAAACTAAACACAATGAATTCCTTTAAAATGATAGATTTGTGTACAAGTCAGCACTGTCCGGTAAATATTTGTTATACACTTCCATATTACACAAGGCCGGCTCAATTATTTGGTCATGCTTTCGGGAGCAATCGTCATATGAATTCATTGTGATCGGAGCAGTTCAGTTGGTTTGCGTTTGTGCGCAGTGACTTGAGGTAGTGAAGAGTGTTTGTGCGCAGCGACTTGAGGTAGTGAAGAGTGTTTGTGCGCAGTGACTTGAGGTAGTGAAGAGTGTTTGTGCGCAGTGACTTGAGGTAGTGAAGAGTGTTTGTACGCAGTGACTTGAGGTAGTGAAGAGTGTTTGTGCGCAGTGACTTGAGGTAGTGAAGAGAGTTTGTACGCAGTGACTTAAAGTAGTGAAGAGTGTTTGTGCGCAGTGATTTGTGGCAGTGAAGAGCGTTTGTGCGCAGTGACTTGAGGTAGTGAAGAGTGTTTGTGCGCAGTGACTTGAGGTAGTGAAGAGTGTTTGTGCACAGTGATTTGTGGTAGTGAAGAGTGTTTGTGCACAGTGATTTGTGGTAGTGAAGAGTGTTTGTGCACAGTGATTTGTGGTAGTGAAGAGTGTTTGTGCACAGTGATTTGTGGTAGTGAAGAGTGTTTGTGCACAGTGATTTGTGGTAGTGAAGAGTGTTTGTGCACAGTGATTTGTGGTAGTGAAGAGTGTTTGTGCACAGTGATTTGTGGTAGTGAAGAGTGTTTGTGCACAGTGATTTGTGCTAGTGAAGAGTGTTTGTGCACAGTGATTTGTGGTAGTGAAGAGTGTTTCTGCTTAGTGACTTGAGGTAGTGATGAGTGTTTGTGCGCAGTGACTTAAAGTAGTGAAGAGTGTTTGTGCGCAGTGACTTAAAGTAGTGAAGAGTGTTTGTGCGCAGTGACTTAAAGTAGTGAAGAGTGTTTGTGCGCAGTGACTTAAAGTAGTGAAGAGTGTTTGTGCGCAGTGACTTGAGGTAGTGAAGAGTGTCTGTGCGCAGTGACTTGTGGCAGTGAAGAGCGTTCGTGCGCAGTGACTTGTGGCAGTGAAGAGGTCATATTTGGAATTCGTCACGTTCATGTTTGTGCCTTGCCATGTTCTGCACTGCGAGCTAAGTCTCATTTTCTTTTAGCAGATGGTGTAAAGTTTACATGCTAATCTCTCGCTCGCTGATTTTGAATGTGTCTAATTCAACCACTTTCTACTTTCTCTGCTTGTGTATTTCTTAATTTCAAATTCCTGTAAAGTCTGTAACTACTAGATCCGTCCATTGAATTGTCATCTTCCAATGGGCGATCCAGTATTCCTTTCAGAGTTCATATCTATCCATGGTCAATATGTCAACGTCTACCACATGTGCACTTATAACCAGCGTGTCAGCGTTCTCCTTGCCGAGTAATACATCATGGGCTGGACAGTAGATCTATACTAGTGCTTGAGCAGTGTGCATTCTCCATATTTCTCATCGATGGACCAAATCATCAGAGTGCACGCTCTTCCTATCTCAACGCCGGACCGCCTCCTCAGAGTGAATCCTCTCCCTATCTCAACACGGACCGCCTTCTCAGAGTGCATCCTCTCCCTATGTCAACGTCGGTCCGCCTCCTCAGAGTGCATCCTCTCCCTATCTCAACGCCGGACCGCCTCCTCAGAGTGCATCCTCTCCCTATCTCAACGCCGGACCGCCTCCTCAGAGTGAATCCTCTCCCTATCTCAACGCGGACCGCATCCTCAGAGTGCACCCTCTCTCTATCTCAACGCCGGACCGCCTCCTCAGAGTGAATCCTCTCCCTATCTCAACGCGGACCGCATCCTCAGAGTGCACCCTCTCTCTATCTCAACGCCGGACCGCCTCCTCAGAGTGAATCCTCTCCCTATCTCAACGCAGGACCGCCTCCTCAGAGTGAATCCTCTCCCTATCTCAACGCGGACCGCCTCCTCAGAGTGCACCCTCTCTCTATCTCAACGCCAGACCGCCTCCTCAGAGTGCATCTTCTCCCTATCTCAACGCCGGACTGCCTCCTCAGAGTGCACCCTCTCTCTATCTCAACGCGGACCGCCTCCTCAGCGTGCATTCTCTCCCTATATCAACGCGGACCGCCTTCTCAGAGCGCATCCTCTCCCTATATCAACTCCGGAACCGATCCTTCAGAGTTTATGATTGTATTCTCCCGCTTCATGTTTAAAAAAAATCATTGATTTCTAAACACATACAAAATATTTTAAAAGTAAAATTTCAAATGAAACAGAAAAAAACTGCAATCAAGAAGAAAAGTAATGATTAGAATGTTCTTCTTCTTCTGCATTCATTCTTAAACTACTGCAGATTATCAGGATGTAGTCCGGAGAACGGAATGCGATGTGTCATGGTTTACAGCGTTGCTGCGATATCTGCGCCTTTCGGCTTGACGCATCCGACTTCAGCATGGCTGTGGGTCACTGACCCTCTACGGGATAGGACAGCCAACTCCATCCCATAACCGAATTAGTCGTCGTTTACGACATGCGTGGAAGGTAAACAGTGTTGCTATTCTTTGTTCCTCTTTCGAGCCCCGGCAACACACAGGCGGATTAGAATGTTAAATGACAGGTTATAGCAACATTCTTGTCCCAGACATTATACAATTGTATCTAGACTAGCCCGAATCACACAGAATAGAAATTCTTGATGGTTATTAATCTACACGATAATGATGATGATAACAAAAAAAATAATAAACAAAATGAAATAATATTTGCTAAATATTTGAGCTCAGAAACGAATTATTTCCTAATAAGATTAAACATGGACAATAATTTGTTTTCTTGTTGAACCGCAAGCTTTGTTCGGATCAGCATGTTTGATCTTACAATGAAAACTACGTCAAAGATTTGTAAACTAATAAGAGAATGACACGTGACGTATGTTTTAGTGCATATTTATGCATATCAAGAGCAAATATTAGGGGAGGGGATTGAATGAGGGGGTGGGGGTTTAAACCCTCCCACACTCAATCCAGCAGAAAATTAGAGCGTGACTTTTAGTAGCTTACTAGAAATTAAAGCAAACCACCCACCTCAACCCCATTAAAAAAAAATTTTAACAAACATAAACCCCTTGAAAGTTAAAGTAATACACAGGAAAATGTACACATGACCATTTTGAATTAGGTAAACTACCCACAGCCCTACAGAAGTCGTATCTATTACCCTAGAGAGAGAGAGAGAGAGAGAGAGAGAGAGGGAGAGACAGATAGAGATAGAGAGAGAGAGTGTGTGTGTGTATATATATATATATAAATGTATACACTTACTAACTAACTCTCTACTTTGTTATGTGCTATACATTTCCCCATTTCCTAACACACACGAATGAAAATTGTCACACTGATAAACATTCCACAAAGAAGGTAATAGCGGTAGCAGACTTTCCAATTAATGTCCATATGTCCAACAAGAAGTGACCAATTATACTATTGATTGACCTTTGACTCTCTGACCGAGGTACACAGTTCGAACACAGAATGTCATCAAATGTTCGTAAAGGCTAGGCCTAGAAATTGATATTATTGAATTTAAATCGACGTTCAAACTGTATCAATCAAAATGTTTACTATGCATTCAGAGGTTAAGTTTTGTAATAATATCCCACACAGTCTGTTTGAGATCTTAAAAGTTGATAATAATTGTCTCCATATCCATCGAGTATTGATGCAACAAACTTTTTTTGACCTTTATCTTCATACATCATGTTGAGATTCCTAGCATCATTATAATCTTTTTATATAATGTGAAATATAAAATGAAAGTAGTGATTCTAGTGAAATATAAAATGAAAGTAGTGATTCTAGTGAAATATAAAATGAAAGTAGTGATTCTAGTGAAATATAAAATGAAAGCAGTGATTCTAGTGAAATATAAAATGAAAGCAGTGATTCTAGTGAAACCTGCGAGATTGCGTACTTAAGTTCTTACGTACACATTTCCCTTATCACGTGACGTTAGCAACAAGAATTCGAGATGTCTTTCCTGTCTTTTTTCTCCAGATGAAACTCAAGACAGTTTATGCTATTTGTAAACAATTCTCAACAAAATTGTAAACAAACGATATGCTTGGGTAAACATAAACTCACGCGAGATAACAATAATGCAGAATCACAGTACACAATTATACTTCATGGAAGAAAGTTTAGCACAACATTAGCCATTAACGCGAGTCATCGACGTAGGATATAATTGTTCATTGTTTCGCTTCTTTCACACGAAGAAGGCTCGCTAATGGCAGAGTCAGTTATCGTTTTTTGTTTACTCAGATCAAGTTAGGGGGAAAAAGAAGGAATTGTGGGTGAATTCAAAACGAAGTGTAAAACAGCGATTGACTGTGTGTGGAGTAAAGGAGGAGTGAAAGAGTAGTGTTGAGAAGGAGGGAGGAGGAAAGAGAAGTGAGGAGTAACCAGATGAGAATGTATCTGATTTGGAAGGTGTGAAAATGAATTATATGGGTGAGTGGGGGCAGAAAAGGGTGACCGTATGTAAGTTAGTGAGTGTGTAATTGAAAGGAAAGAAAGAATGTGTGAGAGAGAGAGAGAGAGAGAGAGAGAGAGAGAGAGAGAGAGAGGGCGCGGAAGAGAATTACTGAGTGAGTAAATGGTTGATTGAGTAAATGATTGAGTGAGTGATTGAGTGACTGAATTACTGACTGAGTGAATGTGAATAACGATTAAGTGATGGAATAATTAAATGAGTGAAATCGGGAATGAGAGAATTTTTGAGTGAATGAATTACATGGCAGCTGAATGTCTGAATGATCATTTAGTTAATGAAAGATTGAATGTGTGAAAGATTGAATGTGTGAAAGATTGAATGTGTGAAAGATTGAATGAGTGAAAGATTGAATGAGTGAAAGATTGAATGAGTGAAACATTGAATGAGTGAAAGATTGAATAATTGAAAGATTGAATAAGTGAAAGACTGAACTATGACAAAGTTAAGAACCGCTGAGTGATATAAAAACAAAATGATGGTTTAGTGCATGACTGAATGAGTGAATGACTGAATGAATGAATTAGTGAATGACTGACTAAGCGAATGACTGCATGAGTAAATGAGTGTAATAACGTGGTAGTTCAAAAGATAATACTATGCATCTCTAATTAAGTGCATTTTAAAACAAGAATCAAATTCCAAATGTGAAATGTCCATAAACACAATCTATGTGATAGGTCCACTTCACTATTGGGGCCACTCGCACATAAACACAATCTATGTGATAGGTCCACTTCACCAATTGGACCACTCGCACATAAACACAATCTATGTGATAGGTCCACTTCACTATTGGGGCCACTCGCACATAAACACAATATATTTTATAGGTCCACTTCACCAATTGGACCACTCGCACATACACACAATCTATGTGATAGGTCCACTTCACTATTGGGGCCACTCGCACGTAAACACAATATATTTGATAGGTCCACTTCACCACTTGGACCACTCGCATATTTTAAGACGATAACGACATGGTTCGTTGCTGACCCAGTGTTCAATGGGTTCATGCGCTGTGACCCATCACAGCAAGGCAGAACAATAGTGTCCTCATCTCAAATAAAATGTGGATATTCCTGTGAAGCAAATTATACCACAAACCCCTACGCCCTGACTTGCTAAGCGGATATATTTACTTGAGACTTTATGCAAACCTATGCCATAGAAATGACATTTGCATTCAGACTAAAACAAAGGTTTCCACATTAGTTGTACGTGTAGTGGTGTTCTAAACTTGTGAAACAGTAGACCCTATAGTCATCACGTGGGAAATTTAAACCACTTTACTTATATCACGGAGGTCTCAGCGTATGGATTCCCATAACTGCGACATGCAATAATATTTTGAAATTGTAAAGAGCTGAAATAACTAAATTTAACTAATATTTTCGGTTGAAAGGAGAATACCTCACCATAAAATGTACATCTTACTGAACCAAATCTAAATCACTTCCACATAATGTGTTCTGGCCAAGGTGATTCACATCAAATGGCGCGATCATATTCCGGATATCAGTAATTGAAAGAGCTGGTATCCCTAGCACTGATGATGTTCAGCCGTCGTAATCAACGATGACCAAAACTCAACAAAAATAATAATAATAATAAGTAATGAAAGATAATAAAGTTAATAGTGTGTTTTAAATGACTAAAAAGTCCAATGCGAGCACAAACAGTTTCTCCACACAATCGACATCTGTAGAAGGTTATCTGGAGAAGAGCTACATGACGTTCTGCAAGAACACAGTTAGTGCGCACCGTTCTGTGAACGAGAAATAATTACAGCAGATAACAACAGGGACTAAAAAATTATAGTTAGAAAATTACCCGCAGATTAAGCATCAATGAAAGTGACCACTCCTAACCCAAAGTGTCCAAGAAACTTTGAGATCTCTATACGGCGTATCGGCTGCCTAAATCAATAAAATGCCATGCCGAATGGCGTAGGCGATCATGTTTCTCCACGACTCTCTGTCTCTTGTGTTGTCAATAAGCTCGGTTGGTGAGCTTCTACCGTGCCACAATACAAGTCCATCTAATAACTTTTCTCTTTGTCGTTCCCTGTCTCTTCTACCCTTGATATTTCCAGTGGTTAAGTGTTAAAGCTGTGTATTTCTCAGCACACGCCATAGAAACCTTGACTCAGTCAGTCAGTTCCTCTTTCACCAAATGTGGCACATAGGGCGGATGTCATAGTTCTCCGTGCCTTTCGGTCAGTTGCTATGGATTGCAGGTCTTGTGCATTTATGCCTGTTGACTAATTTATTCATAAATGTTCTTCTCAGCGTTGTTTTTTGTCTTCCCTGTTTTCTGTATTCGTCTGGTGCCCATATCAAGGCTTGTCGTGGAATTCTTTCTTCCTTCATTCTAAGTATGTGGCCGATGTATGTCCAGCGGCGTTTTCTGATGATGTTCGTCAAATATTCTTGTTTTGTCTGCTCTCTTAGTATGTCGTTTGATTTGAAGTCTTTCCAATTAGTATTTGTGATTTTTCTGAGATATCTATTCTCGAAGGCAACTAACTTCTTATCCATTATTGCGGTAGATTTCCAACTTTCACATCCATATGTCAATGATGGAATCACACTTGCATTGAATAGTCGCAGTTTGATGTGTTTACTTGCGATCTTCGAACTCCAGATGTTTGAGAGTTTGTTAAAGGCGTTGGAGGCGAGAGCGATTCGAGTCTTGATTTCTGAGTTGGTATCCCCGTCTGCTGTTATCTAGTTGTCTAGTATATTATCATCTAGTTTAATTGATTCTGTCAGGTCGGTAAAGTTCATGATTTTCGTTTTATGCGTGTTTATTTGAAGGCCTATCTGTTGTGCAAAAAATTTGAGTCTTTCTGTTTTTTCTTGGAGATCTTGGTGTGTTGAACTCAGGAGAGAAATATCATCTGCGAAGGATAGATCTTCCAGGATCTTGTTGTTTACCCATTTGATTCCTAGCTGTTTTTGGTCTGTGCATTTCCTCATCACCCAGTCAATCGCGATGCAAAACAGTACTGGGGACAAATCACATCCTTGTTTTACTCCCGTTGTTACTGGGAACCAGCTGGAAAAGCCACTATCTGTTCTTACACAGCAATCCGTATCGGAGTAAAAATCTTTAAAAACCTTGACTGTCTACACCTAATGTTTGATATTATTGATCTTTTTACGGCTACGGAATCATAAACAATGTGATATTTCTAACCTAATTCAGAAAGTGGGTGCAACAAAGGATAATAGTACCACCACCGCGATAAAGTACCGCAACTTTTTTTAAAGTATTAACAAACAAAGAAAGTGAACCAACTCAGAGCAAGAATGGTTGCCGACTGGTAGACATTCTTATCAAAATCTGGCATCATGTTGAAATACTTTCCTGTAGTTGTTTCAGGTTAAGATAAACATTGAATTACAAAATTAAAATTGTGTAAAAGTGGAATTCTGGTCCTGCTTCAGGGTTGCCATACAAGGTTTGCAATACAGAACACAAACTTTTACAATGTCAAATGTCACTGACAATACAATGTACGTTCACATACAATTTGAATGTTTAGTAAATTTGAAGATAATGGAATCACATTCATTCTTAGGACGTCTGAACATTAATTTAGTACAAGGAAGTGAGAACATTAATTTAGTAATAGGAAGTCAGAACATTAATTTAGTAATAGGAAGTGAGAACATTAATTTAGTAATAGGAAGTGAGAACATTAATTTAGTAATAGGAAGTGAGAACATTAATTTAGTAATAGGAAGTGAGAACATTAATTTAGTAATAGGAAGTCAGAACATTAATTTAGTAATAGGAAGTGAGAATTAATTTAGTAATAGGAAGTGAGAACATTAATTTAGTAATAGGAAGTCAGAACATTAATTTACTAATATGAAGTCAGAACATTAATTTAGTAATAGGAAGTGAGAACATTAATTTAGTAATAGGAAGACAGAACATTAATTTAGTAATAGGAAGTGAGAATTAATTTAGTAATAGGAAGTCAGAATAATTTAGTAATAGGAAGTCAGAACATTAATTTAGTAACTTTGTTTTCTTTTCCTCTGTCCACTCTTTCCTTGATGTTTCAGGTGTTACTAACTGTTCAAGTCTTGTTTTACTCATCACATGCCCTAACAATCTTGATTGTCTGCTTCTAATGTGTGCTATAATTCGTCGTTTTACTCCAGTCTCTGTGAGGACCTAAATTTTACTTTCTTACATTAAGTAAATCTTATATTTAGTAAATCATTATATTATACAATATTTTAAATCTTATATGAAGTAAATGTCTTGTTTATGTAAACGCCTTCTAAACGCATGTCTACGTTGATGATGATGACAATATCAAATATGATGACATGTATTCACTTCTTGTATGTTCTCTTATTAAAATCTATGAAAATATTAAAAGTCTGACTACACTAAGAGATAATGGTGTTGGTAGAATATGGGAATGTGCACAATGCCCTCATGCTTGTTTCTAAATCAAGAATCAATTTGAAGGTCGACTTGTTTCTCTTAAAGTAGTTCCCAAAGTAAAATAAGACAAGATTCAGACAAACAAATACAATCTCTTACATGCGTCTAAAATAATTGTAGCATTTAACTTCAACTTAATATAGCGACACAGAGAGATAGGTAGGTAGGTGAGTTAATATGAAGGGAGAAATGTAGGTAGACATACAAACAGGTAGTTATTGATTAAATGGCTCAATCACGAGCAGAATAGCTTCCGATATACAGACACGCAAACACAAATATAGAGATATAAAGAATGAATGAATGCATTAATTAATTAATTAATTAATTAATGGACGGATGTTATATACACGAAGACAAGCAGGTAAGCATCATCATCATCAGGTGACACTCTTTCCAGAACGCAGTCTTCCCTATAAGCATGCAATTGCATAATTCGTACAGACAGTTTATAATTAGTTTTCTGGACTACAAAAAAAAAAGACTAAGACGAAGACCCCGTCAATGCATGTCGATGTAACGGACAGTGTTAAAATTCACGTCGATGTAACGGACAGTGTTAAAATGTAATTGCTTTTAAAAAAATTTGTTTTACATTGGTAGCATTCCCTATTCAGAAAGTAGAAATCAACACGACATTGTGCGCCTGTGGTGCTTTTTAGGCAATATATATACTGCCAGTAGTTTGCCATTGATTTACGGCCCGGATGCACACTTTCCTGCGTCGAGATTTGAATCCGGTACCTTGGCCGTCTCAGATGCACAATTTTTGTCTGTATTATTGGTTGTATTATTATTATTATTATAATACGATCGTTCAGAAGAAGATCTTATATCGAAACGTCACTCCGTTACGTCCTTATTCATGTTACTGTAATTATATTTATTATCTTAATAAACAGAGAGAACAAATGAATAGAGAAGAACACATGAGCAGATAGAGGAGAGAAAATGAAAGGGATGAGATAAATGAACAGAGAAGAACAAATGAACAGAGAAGAACTCATGAACAGAGGCGAACAAATGAACAGAAAAGGCAAATGAACATAGAAGAACAAATGAACAGAGAAGAACAAATGAACAGAGAACAACACATGAACAGAGAAGAACACATGAACAGACAGATAATAAAATAACACATTACACAACCAAAAAGCACATATAGTTGGTAGACTAATCCTATTCAGGATGTAACAATCAACCCTGCATATTCAGGATGTAACAATCAACCAAACATATTTTGTATATAGCCCTCTTCTTCTACATTCAATCTCAAACTCCTGAAAGGAATGCGTTGTGGCATGGCTTACAGTTTAGCTGCGATACTTGCGCCTTTTCATCGAACATATTTGACTATAACATAGCTTCTAGATCGAGTGATTCTCTATGGGTTGAAACACCCAACTCAATCTCCAAAATTCCCTTAGTCGCCTCCTACTATATGTTTGTCTGCTAAGGATATAACATTTTTTTCTCCCGTTTTGAACCCTCGAAACACAGTGGAGGAAGTTAGGATGTAGTGATTTTTATCCATTATAAATACTTCCAATAGTTTGCCATTTCTTTATAAACGATCCAGACGTTCAGTTGACTGTAGCGGTGTTTGCAACTGATTGGTTGTCCGTCCGAGAAGCCCTGTGCATCACCCAGTCACAGAGCTGGAGTATATGAACTCTAAGAAAATATTAACATCGATAAAAACTGAAAAACAAAAAAATGATCACAAAACAAATGTTGATTGAATCAACTTATATACAACACAGGATGCTATTACATCCGAATACTAACTTACCTACATACTAACTTATGTTGAATTTTTGATATGTTGTGTGGAGTTTGTTCAATTGCAAGACCATATGAACAAACTCCACATAACATGTCAAAAATTCAACATGAAAATCAATATGGAAAAAACCGAAATAATGGCAATAGCAAAGAAAGAAAGAAATATCACACTCTCCATCGATGATAAATACCTTAAACAAGTAAATGAGTTCACTTACTTAGGAAGTATTATATCGAGTGAAGGGAAAACCAGTAAAGAGATACAAAATAGATGGAACAAAACATACCAGATCCTAAGACAGATGACACGCATTTTCAAGAACAAAAATATAAACATAGACACTAAAGTTGCACTATACAAGACTATTATTATTCCATCACTATACTACCAGTGCCAAACCTGGACAATGACAGCGCAAGAAAAAAGAAAAATAGTGAGACAGAAATGACATGTCTACGAAGAATACACGGAGTGTCATTAAGAGATAGAATTAGAAACTATAACATCAGACAGAAAATCAAACCAATACCAGTATTGGAGCACATCAAAAGACCAAGTGGTTTTCACACGCTTCCAGACTACCAACAGATAGCATGCCACAAATGCCATGACACATAGACATAACGGTTATAAAGCCAGAGGCAGACCATGTAAAAGATGGATCACAGAAATCAAAGAAGCCACAGTAGCAAGCTTACAAACAGCGCACAAGAAGGCCATCTCTAGAGATCTCTTCCACCCCTGACGCCGCAAGGCAAACAAGGGACACAGCGTATAGATAGATAGATAGATAGACTAACTTACCGAATCTTCCATATTTTTGTCAAGACAGTTCAAGCACTCATGGGTAAATGTAAGCGCAAAGGTAAACTAAAAGCTATGAACCATTATCATAGCAGACAGTTTCCAATAACTACTCAGTTGCCCAGTCGGTAACTGACAGAAACCGTCTTCTTTTTTTTTTTCGTTCACCTGGAACGTGCTTATATCTGTAAAGTTGTGTCTCTTCTATAAACTTGACTGTTCTTAATTCGTATAGAGGTCTGTATAGTTTTTCTTCTATAAACTTGACTGCGTTCTTAATTCGTATAGAGGTCTGTATAGTTTTTCTTCTATAAACTTGACTGTGTTCTTAATTCGTATAGAGGTCCGTATAGCTTTTCTTCTATAAACTTGACTGTGTTCTTAATTCGTATAGAGGTCCGTATAGCTTTTCTTCTATAAACTTGACTGTATTCTTGACTTGTACAGAGGTCCATATAGTTTCTCTTCCACTGTCGTTTCTATGCGCCAGTGTATCTGCCTAGGCATTTCATATTCCATGCATTGCTGAAGAAAATGCTCGTTTATCTGAGGTCTCTGTCCGCAAGGCCATGTTGCCATTCTTAAACTGTCTTGGCTGTGTGGCTGATGAGTGTTGCCATTCTTAAACTGTCTTGGCTGTGTGGCTGATGAGTGTTGCCATTCTTGATCTGTCTTCGCTGTGTGGCTGATGAGTGTTGCCATTCTTGAACTGTCTTGGCTGTGTGGCTGATGAGTGTTGCCATTCTTGAACTGTCTTGGCTGTGTCGCTGATGAGTGTTGCCATTCTTGAACTGTCTCAGCTGTGTGGCTGTTGAGTGGGTTGTATTTTTTTCCGAGGCACAGAATGACAACTTGGTCTGATCTCTACTTCTTCTTCTTCAGCGTTCATTGTCAAACTCCTGCTGGATCTCTCTTGTAGCAGAACCATGATCCATTCTAGATTGCCAGCAGTATGCAGTCCAGAAAATGGAAGTGCTTTATGTCGCCGTTTTATTCGCGCCAATGGCCCGACACATCCGTCTTCGGTGGGAGTATGATCTGACTAGATTCGTCTATCGCACTTGATCAATAGCATTTGCGCCATTTCTCGACTTTCACAGAACATGAACTTTGGTATCATTGTGTACCTTGACCGACGGTAACCTGTCTGTCTCGTGATGTTTTTATCTCCCACTTGTGTACCTCTGACCGACGGTAACCTGTCTGTCTCGTGATGTTTCTCTCGCACTTGTGTACCTCTGACCGACGGTAACCTGTCTGTCTTGGCTGTGTGGCTGATGAGTGTTGCCATTCTTGAACTGTCTTATGAGTATGGTTACACACAAGGAGAATGAAATGCATTGTGCCAGCTCTTTTGTGTCTTGTGTTCACTCTCTTGTGTCTTGTGTTCACTCTCTTGTGTCTTGTGTTCACTCTCTTGTGTCTTGTGTTCACTCTCTTGTGTCTTGTGTTCACTCTCGTGTGTGTGCACAACGCTTGTCTCTTGTGTTCACTCTCTTGTGTGTGCACAACGTTTGTGTCTTGTGTTCACTCTCTTGTGTCTTGTGTTCACTCTCTTGTGTCTTGTGTTCACTCGCTTGTGTCTTGTGTTCACTCGCTTGTGTCTTGTGTTCACTCTCTTGTGTCTTGTGTTCACTCTCTTGTGTCTTGTGTTCACTCTCTTGTGTGTGCACAACGCTTGTGTCTTGTGTTCACTCTCTTGTGTCTTGTGTTCACTCTCTTGTGTGGAACACACAAAAATTACCAGAATACTGGATAAACGATTTACTGGAAAAACATTAAACAGTAGTCGAGCAGGAGTAATTTTTTTATGTCAAACGACAAATAATGACTGAACTCAGAATTCTGCTGGTCGGCGGTCAAGTGGCATATCCCTACACCACCTTTGCTCTCTTACACTCTGTTTCAAACAATAATGTAAGCAAGCAATTTGTGTGTAACCATCACCCGGGAATCGATAATATAGCAGTTTATGCGATCAATCTAACAGACACATTAAAGTTAGTGAAATCTTCAGCTGTGCAATGAAACATGTAATATAGCCTAGTCATATGTAGAAACGAGTATACTGTACAGAGAGTGAGAGATTGGAGTGGTGGTGAGTGTAGAGAAGGATAAATAGTAATAAAATTGAATGAAAGAGTGGGAAAATATATATATTATATGAAAGAGTAAGAAATTAATTATATGAAAATATGAAAAAATAGCTCCATGAAAGAGTGAGGAATAGATTCATGAAAGAGTGAAAGATAGATTCATGAAAGAGTGAGGAATAGATTCATGAAAGAGTGAAAGATAGATTCATGAAAGAGTGAGGAATAGATTCATGAAAGAGTGAAAGATAGATTCATGAAAGAGTGAGGAATAGATTCATGAATGAGTGAAAGATAGATTCATGAAAGAGTGAAAGATAGATTCATGAAAGAGTGAAAGATTCATGAAAGAGTGAAAGATAGATTCATGAAAGAGTGAAAGATAGATTCATGAAAGAGTGAGGAATAGATTCATGAAAGAGTGAAAGATAGATTCATGAAAGAGTGAGGAATAGATTCATGAAAGAGTGAAAGATAGATTCATGAAAGAGTGAGGAATAGATTCATGAATGAGTGAAAGATAGATTCATGAAAGAGTGAAAGATAGATTCATGAAAGAGTGAAAGATTCATGAAAGAGTGAAAGATAGATTCATGAAAGAGTGAAAGATAGATTCATGAAAGAGTGAGGAATCGATTCATGAAAGAGTGAAAGATAGATTCATGAAAGAGTGAGAAAATAATTATTTGAAGGTACACAAAATCTGCTGCAGTAAAGAGTGATAAAATGGCTTCAGAAAAGAGTGAGAAAATAATTATATGATGAAGTGAGAAAATAGCTGCAAAAATAGCTAATGATAGAGTGAGAAAACAGTTATATGAAATAGTGAGAAAATTATTATATAAAAGAGTGAGTCAATTGGTTAAATGGAAGAGAGAAAATAACTGTATTGAAGAGTGTGAAAACAATTATATGAAAGAGTGAGAAAATAATTATATGAAAGAGTGAGAAAACAATTATATGAAAGAGTGAGAAAACAATTATATGAAAGAGTGAGAAAACAATTATATGAAAGAGTGAGAAAACAATTATATGAAAGAGTGAGAAAACAATTATATGAAAGAGTGTGAAAACAATTATATGAAAGAGTGAGAAAACAATTATATAAAAGAGTGAGAAAACAATTATATGAAAGAGTGAGAAAACAATTATATGAAAGAGTGAGAAAACAATTATATGAAAGAGTGTGAAAACAATTATATGAAAGAGTGAGAAAACAATTATATAAAAGAGTGAGAAAACAATTATATGAAAGAGTGAGAAAACAATTATATGAAAGAGTGAGAAAACAATTATATGAAAGAGTGTGAAAACAATTATATGAAAGAGTGAGAAAATAATTATATGAAAGAGTGAGAAAATAATTATATGAAAGAGTGAGAAAATAACTATATGAAAGAGTGAGAAGAACACATGTGAGTAGCCACTAATCACAACTGGCTCACTCATTTATCTGTGTAAACAAACTAACGTAAATAAAGTCCGCTATAAATGGAGAACAAATGTTATCTTTGTTTCATCCAGTGAAAGCCTACCAGGGCTTTCATCTAAGTCCTACCACGTGTGTGTAAACAGGTATGTTTTGGCCTAGTCAAGAACGCCTTACAAGCCAGCTCTCCTCTCTCGCTTGAGTTAGTGAAAGAGAGAGAGAGAGTGAAGAAGAGGAAGCGTGGTTGAGGATACGCCCACAAAAGATGCCAGGGTTTTCATTATATAATTTTAGGACTCCATAATCCATGGGCGTGGTACAACAACAGTGTTAGGAGAGTAACACAAATCGAATGAAGTCAATGAAGAGAGGTAATGGGATTGCAAAAACAAAAAATTTTACATGAAATACAGTCAAACAAATCCATAAACCTGTAACCCGTCAGGGTCGTAGGAGTACCAGATTGGATGCTTCAGCACACAGAGTTAGGGTCGTATGGGTACCATATCGAATGCGTCAGTACATAGAGTCATGATCGTAGGGTACCATATCGAATGCTTCAGCACCCAGTCAGGGTCGTTGGGTACCACAGTGGATGCTTCAGCACACAGAGTCAGGGTTGTAGGGTACCACATTGGATGCTTCAGCACACAGTCAGGGTTGTAGGGTACCACATTGGATGCTTCAGCACACAGAGTCAGGGTTGTAGGGTACCAGATTGGATGCTTCAGCACACAGAGTCGGGTCGTATGGGTACCTTATCGAATCCTTCAGCACACAGAGTCAGGGTCGTAGGGTACCATATTGGATGCATCAACACACAGAGTCAGGGTCGTAGGGAAACCATATTGGATGCATCAACACACGATTGCTCTAACGATTTATGTGGTCAACAATGCAGACGAGTGAGAAAATTCTTGCCTTGTCGAGTATTCGATGTTATCTGTCCATGTCTTTATTTGCGCTCAACTGCTTCTCTCTCCTACGACAGTTCCCTGCAGTAGAGACATTACATTATTAGAGACGCTTAAGGTAGAGGTACGAGGATGCGAGCAATTGGTATTCAGAGATACACGTGGGAGAGAAACATCACGAGACAGCCAGGTTACCGTCGGTACGAGGTACACAAGTGGGAGAGAAACATCACGAGATGGACAGGTTACCGTCGGTCAGAGGTACACAAGAGGGAGAGTAACATCACGAGATGGACAGGTTACAATCTATCAGAGTGCACTATCAAGGCAGAAGGTTGGAGATCCGTTGCAGACAATTTTCTATACTATCCGGAAAAGTGGCTGAGAGATAAAGAGCACGTCTCAGACCAAAGATAATGGGTTTGATTTCAATTGCAATCAGAAATGTCTCAAGAGCGTCCAGGTATGTAGCCATCAATTCAGCATTTTATGGATGTGATATTTTTTGGACAATATTTATTTGTATCAGTTTCCAATTTTTTCTGCACGATCCGGGTGCCTAATTGTTTTCTGTGGGATATTATGACTATGGCGGTCATAGACGCGGTCAGTGCCTCTCAACCACAGAAGAAATAATACTAGGCGTATGGCATACATCTTGGAGTATGATTGAGTATTGAACCACAGATTGTCACTTGGCGTCACAAAGAAGCAAATGGTTAGTCAGGGGATCACGAAATTACCTAAGTAGGCCACATAAGGTCGCTGCTCCAAAATACTATTGGAACTTAAATTTCCATTGAAAAACACAATCTCCATCGACGAATACATTAGTCGAATTAATCAAAGCAGCAGCAGATATATGGATAAAATAATTAAATATGCTGTTTAATAACATACACAAGAAATACCAGAATACTGGATACACTATGTGCTGTAAAAAACATATCTGGAAAAGAGAAGGGAGCGAAAGATATTGTACAAGATACAGCGGTATTTCACTTAGAAGTGGCTTAGAAGCCACCCTAGAACAATTTTCAAAAGTATTCTAGTAGAATGTTAGGAGCATTCATAGAACTATAGCTGAGCAACACTCATATGGGATTCCGTAAGAACAAAAGCTGTACAGATGCCATTTTTACACTCAGACAACTGACAGAAAAAACAACTGAAGACAACAAAGAATTGTATATCGCGTTTGACGACCAAGAAATAAACTTTCGACAGAGTAGACAGCATACAACTTTGAAAAATATTATCAAAATATGGGGTTCCAAAACATCTAATGAACTTGTGTAGAAGTAGTTGCACATGCGGTCAATGTGCAGTTAGGGCGAGTGTTTTGTTTTCAGATAAATTCCAAATAGACTCTGGCATGCAACAAGGATGTGCTCTATCTCCCGTGTTATTCATCACAAATATCGATTGTATATGTAAAACTGACACCACTAAAGAAGAAGAGAGCCTAAACAACCTCCTGAACAAACTTCTTTTTGCAAATGATCAAACAATAATAGCAACAACAAAAGAACAACTAAAACAAGATATAAACAGCCTCCACACAACATGTAGGGACATGATAAACACAGAACATGATGAACACAGAACACAACTGAGTTAATGTCAATCGCACAAGCAGAAATACACATCACTATTCTAGTCGATGACCAACCACTTCAACATGTGAAATAATTCACTTATCTTGGAAGCATCATATTCCATGACCAACAACTTCAACAGGTGAAATAATTCACTTATCTTGGAAGCATCATATTCCATGACCAACAACTTCAACAGGTGAAATAATTCACTTATCTTGGAAGCATCATATTCCATGACCAACAACTTTAACAGGTGAAATAATTCACTTATCTTGGAAGCATCATATTCTATGACCAACAACTTCAACAGGTGAAATAATTCACTTATCTTGGAGGCATCATATTCCATGACCAACAACTTCAACAGGTGAAATAATTCACTTATCTTGGAGGCATCATATTCTATGACCAACAACTTCAACAGGTGAAATAATTCACTTATCTTGGAAGCATCATATTCCATGACCAACAACTTCAACAGGTGAAATAATTCACTTATCTTGGAAGCATCATATTCTATGACCAACAACTTCAACAGGTGAAATAATTCATTTATCTTGGAGGCATCATATTCCATGACCAACAACTTCAACAGGTGAAATAATTCACTTATCTTGGAAGCATCATATTCCATGACCAACAACTTCAACAGGTGAAATAATTCACTTATCATGGAAGCATCATATTCCATGACCAACAACTTCAACAGGTGAAATAATTCACTTATCTTGGAAGCATCATATTCCATGACCAACAACTTCAACATGTGAAATAATTCACTTATCTTGGAAGCATCATATTCCATGACCAACAACTTCAACAGGTGAAATAATTCACTTATCTTGGAAGCATCATATTCTATGACCAACAACTTCAACAGGTGAAATAATTCACTTATCTTGGAGGCATCATATTCCATGACCAACAACTTCAACAGGTGAAATAATTCACTTATCTTGGAGGCATCATATTCTATGACCAACAACTTCAACAGGTGAAATAATTCACTTATCTTGGAAGCATCATATTCTATGACCAACAACTTCAACAGGTGAAATAATTCACTTATCTTGGAGGTATCATATTCCATGACCAACAACTTCAACAGGTGAAATAATTCACTTATCTTGGAAGCATCATATTCCATGACCAACAACTTCAACAGGTGAAATAATTCACTTATCTTGGAAGCATCATATTCCATGACCAACAACTTCAACAGGTGAAATAATTCACTTATCTTGGAAGCATCATATTCTATGACCAACAACTTCAACAGGTGAAATAATTCATTTATCTTGGAGGCATCATATTCCATGACCAACAACTTCAACAGGTGAAATAATTCACTTATCTTGGAAGCATCATATTCCATGACCAACAACTTCAACAGGTGAAATAATTCACTTATCATGGAAGCATCATATTCCATGACCAACAACTTCAACAGGTGAAATAATTCACTTATCTTGGAAGCATCATATTCCATGACCAACAACTTCAACAGGTGAAATAATTCACTTATCTTGGAAGCATCATATTCCATGACCAACAACTTCAACAGGTGAAATAATTCACTTATCTTGGAAGCATCATATTCTATGACCAACAACTTCAACAGGTGAAATAATTCACTTATCTTGGAGGCATCATATTCCATGACCAACAACTTCAACAGGTGAAATAATTCACTTATCTTGGAGGCATCATATTCTATGACCAACAACTTCAACAGGTGAAATAATTCACTTATCTTGGAAGCATCATATTCTATGACCAACAACTTCAACAGGTGAAATAATTCACTTATCTTGGTGGCATCATATTCCATGACCAACAACTTCAACAGGTGAAATAATTCACTTATCTTGGAAGCATCATATTCCATGACCAACAACTTCAACAGGTGAAATAATTCACTTATCTTGGAAGCATCATATTCCATGACCAACAACTTCAACAGGTGAAATAATTCACTTATCTTGGAAGCATCATATTCCATGACCAACAACTTCAACAGGTGAAATAATTCACTTATCTTGGAAGCATCATATTCCATGACCAACAACTTCAACAGGTGAAATAATTCATTTATCTTGGAAGCATCATATTCCATGACCAACAACTTCAACATGTGAAATAATTCACTTATCTTGGAAGCATCATATTCCATGACCAACAACTTCAACATGTGAAATAATTCACTTATCTTGGAAGCATCATATTCCATGACCAACAACTTCAACAGGTGAAATAATTCACTTATCTTGGAAGCATCATATTCCATGACCAACAACTTCAACAGGTGAAATAATTCACTTATCTTGGAAGCATCATATTCCATGACCAACAACTTCAACAGGTGAAATAATTCACTTATCTTGGAAGCATCATATTCTATGACCAACAACTTCAACAGGTGAAATAATTCACTTATCTTGGAGGCATCATATTCCATGACCAACAACTTCAACAGGTGAAATAATTCACTTATCTTGGAGGCATCATATTCTATGACCAACAACTTCAACAGGTGAAATAATTCACTTATCTTGGAAGCATCATATTCTATGACCAACAACTTCAACAGGTGAAATAATTCACTTATCTTGGAGGTATCATATTCTATGACCAACAACTTCAACAGGTGAAATAATTCACTTATCTTGGAAGCATCATATTCCATGACCAACAACTTCAACAGGTGAAATAATTCACTTATCTTGGAAGCATCATATTCCATGACCAACAACTTCAACAGGTGAAATAATTCACTTATCTTGGAAGCATCATATTCCATGACCAACAACTTCAACAGGTGAAATAATTCACTTATCTTGGAAGCATCATATTCCATGACCAACAACTTCAACAGGTGAAATAATTCACTTATCTTGGAAGCATCATATTCCATGACCAACAACTTCAACAGGTGAAATAATTCACTTATCTTGGAAGCATCATATTCCATGACCAACAACTTCAACAGGTGAAATAATTCACTTATCTTGGAAGCATCATATTCCATGACCAACAACTTCAACATGTGAAATAATTCACTTATCTTGGAAGCATCATATTCCATGACCAACAACTTCAACATGTGAAATAATTCACTTATCTTGGAAGCATCATATTCCATGACCAACAACTTCAACAGGTGAAATAATTCACTTATCTTGGAAGCATCATATTCCATGACCAACAACTTCAACATGTGAAATAATTCACTTATCTTGGAAGCATCATATTCCATGACCAACAACTTCAACAGGTGAAATAATTCACTTATCTTGGAAGCATCATATTCCATGACCAACAACTTCAACAGGTGAAATAATTCACTTATCTTGGAAGCATCATATCATTGAATGTGATAAACAGCAAAGAAATCCAACAAAGATGCAACATAGCATACCGGATCTAGGGGCAGATGTCTCCTATTTTCAAAGACAAATATGTGAGCATAAACACCAAAAGTACACTATATGAAAATATCACCATACCATCACTATACTACAAATGTCAAACATGGACACTAACAACAGAATCCAAAAGAAAACTTGTTACAAAAGAAATGACTTGTCTACATTTAATCCTCAGAGTAACAATCAGAGATAAATTCAGAAAGGAAAATATCAGAAGACTTCTTCTTCTTCTTATTCTTTCCTTCCTTCCTCGTTTACCATATACAGGTGTCGAGGGAGATACAATGTTCTTGTTCTCACTTTTCTAGCAGCTTCAGATAATGTTATTTGGTGTTTGTGTAATGCCTCTTTGATGTTGTCGATCCAGCGTACTCTAGGTCTACCCTTGGCTCTTCTTTCTGCTTCTCCTCTCTTCGTATATGCTTTATAAGCTAATGAATCACACGGCATTCTTTCCAGATGACCAAACCATTGTATCTGTTAGTTTTGTATGTATTGTAGAATTGATATGACACCCACTCTTTCTCTTATGACATCGTTTCTAATTCGGTGTACATAATTAAATCACAAGACTAACAAACATAATGCCAATTCTTGATTACATCAGAAGACAACAGATTAAGTGGTTTTTGCATACTTTCATACTACTATCAGACAGTGACCCTCAAAAATCATTACTTACAGACACAATGGATACAAAGCGAGAGACAGACCTTGCAAACTATAGATTACAGAAATAAAAGAGACAACGAAAACAAACATATACGAAGCACACAAAAAAGCCGTCTTCTACCCCTGACCCTGCAAGGCATAAAGGGGTATAATGCGAAAAGAAATAACAAGAAAACGAATCTGTATTCGGAAAAGCTGAAGAAAATAGGTGGCGGTGCTTAGCTACCTGGTCCAGTGAGGTAAAACACCTGGTCCAGGGAGGTTAATCACCTGGTCTTAGAGATTTCAATCACCTGGTCAGAGAGAGTAGAGGCCAATCACCTCGTGTGAAATCAAGAACGTAGTAAAAATAATTATAGGTAGATTATTGTAAAAAGTATACACTAGTTACAATAGGTAATTCTAGGTAATCTCCTTCTATCCGGGTGACCTTTTCTGCATTTGGTTGTCCTTGTCTTCATAAAGTTTGTTTGATGGAAACGTCGAATTGTTATATTGTAGCTTCTCTCATTCCTGTAATGTAACATCTAATTCATGTAATGTAACGGTCTCATTCTTGTAATGTAACGGTCTCATTCTTGTAATGTAATGGTATCATTCTTCTAATGGAATGTCCATTATTCTAATGTATTGTCCCATTTTTCGAATGTAATGTATAATTCCTGTATTGGGTTTAGTTTTGCTCATTTACCGAACTGACATTTCCAGTTATATTAGATTATTGAAGACTACATCGCATTGTCTATGTAGCCGGTGCCCGATAGGGGAGCAAAGAATAGCAACACTATGTACATTCAATACATTACTTAAGAAGAGATTACGGAGGTCATGAAATGGATTTGGATGTCCCATCCCATAAGGATACATCCGGTTTCAGCATTAATTCTGGGTCAAAGTAACCCAGAAACCATGTTGAAGTCGTATGTGTCGGGCCAAAAGGATCATATATCGCAGAAAAGATACAAAACATGAAACAACATGTTCAATTCTCTGTGCTATATCATGCTATTCTGAGAAGATTGAGAGCGAACGCAGAAGAAGAAGGCTACATAATTCCACGTATTCTTTATTGGGGCCCTTTTCTTTGTGTGTTCATATCTTGATAAGTGGGTGGTCGGAAACTTGATGTGCTCTGTTGTCGGTTCTCTGTAATTAATGTTTAACATACGATATAGTTTATTTTTATTCTAATCTTCCAATATGGTATGCGGTTTTACTGCAGTCTTGCATTTATACAAATACATTAAACAATACTGAATCATATTGAGTATTAGTGGGTCGGGTAGCGCAGTAGTTAACGCACTGACTTCGCATATGAGTGGTCCTGGATTCATTCTCCAGTTGAAGCGGAAATATTTTTCAGATCGCAACGGCTCCAAGTCGACCCAGCCTTAACTGGGTACCGAATTAATCCAGGAAGTAAAGACTGCGAAAGAGAGGAGACGGCTGCCGCCCTCATATAGCAGAGCCACTGAAATGTGAGATCGCTAACATCCCACACCCCTACGGCATTAATAAATGCTATGTGTAACTTTATTTACTGAATCATCATTAAAGTGTATCCTAGGTACGACAGATCCTTTCAACTCTACGAGAAGTCGGACATCCTTGGTACGACAAATTCTTTCAATTCTTCTCCTATTTGTGATTCTCTACCAGAAGTCAGACGTTCATATGGATTTCATCAACGAATTGTACTGGTGGTCTGCACTGGTAGCAGGAAGTCATGTAATTATGAATTTGTAGTCATCACTCACGCGTGTGTTGTCGGGGCCCGAAAGTGGAGCAAATAATAGCAACACTATTTACCGTCCATGTATGTCGTACGACTAAGGAGGTTATTTGATGGAGTTTGCTGTCCCATCCCTTATAGGGTCAGTGACCCAAAGCCATGCTGAAGTCGGATGTGTCAGGCCGAAAGGCGCAGATATCGCAGCAATACTGTAATCTGACTACATCCTGCTAATCTGCAGGAGTTTGAGAACGAACGCAGAAGAAGAAGAAGAAAAAGAAGTAGTCATCACTAATACATCAAATCACCTTGGCAGTACAATATGGATGACCAGTTTTCGAACCACGAGCAAGTTTGTCATAGTTGTGTTTGTGAGACTAGCTATCAGCTTACTCTACCACCGAACACACAAAATATATTCATAAATAAACAATCCTCAGATTCAAACATATACCACCTAAGATTTCATAGAATCAGTCCGTCAGTTCCTCTTTTGTCAAGTTTGGCACATAGGGCGGATGTCATAGTTTTCCATGACTGTCGGTCAGTTGCCAAGGATTACAAGTCTTGTGTATTTATGCCTCTTGATTTTAGTTCATTCATAAATGTTCTTTTGAGCGTTGTTTTTGGTCTTCCCTGTTTTCTTTTCTCGTCTGGTGTCCACATGAAGGCTTGTCGTAGAATTATGTCTTCCTTCATTCTAAGTATGTGGCCAATGTATGTCCAGTGGCATTTTCTGATGATGTTCGTCACATATTCTTGTTTTGTCTCCTCTCTTAGTATGTCGTTTGATTTGAAATCTTTCCAATTAGTATTTGTCATTTTTCTGAGGCATCTATTCTCAAAGGCAACTAACTTCTTATCCATTATTGCAGTAGATTTCACATCCATATGTCAATGATGGAATCACACTTGCAGTGAATAGTCGCAGTTTGATGTGTTTACTTGCGATCTTCGATCTCCAGATGTTTGAGAGTTTGTTAAGTGCGTTGGAGGCGAGAGCAATTCGAGTCTTGATTTCTGAGTTGGTATCTCCATCTGCGTTTATCTTGCTTCCCAAATATACGAAATTTGAAACGTTGTATATTATATTATCTTCTAGTTTAATTGATTTTGTCAGGCTGTTAAAGTTCATAACTGTTTTCATAGGATGGCCGATCATAAACAGTTACATGAGAGAGGGTCACTTGGTAACTGAACGACAACCACTAGTTTAGACATGCACTATTGCCAAACAATGCATCAATAAAATATCAATAAAATATTTTATCAATAAAATATTTGAACAACTACACCATGCTTTTCATGGTAAAATTTAAGAAAAGAATGTGTAGACAAAACTTCGTACAATTATATTCGGCAGAAAACAAATACTAAACCATTTGGTAAAAACAATAATGTTAGACATTTAGATTTGGCATAAAATCAAATAGTAAATTCATCAGATTTGGCAGACAATCAAATATTACGCAATTAGGTCTGACAAGCAAACTATTTCTTCTTCTTTCATTCGCCAGAAACTTACCTATATCTGATGTTTTGTTTCTACAATAATCTTGACTGTGTTTTGTAACTCCATTGCGTGGGTTGATGCGTGGGATCCTGATTTCTGTGGTGCGTCTCTTGGCTGGTTTCCTCGTCTTCAGCGCCTGTACTTGCTAGGGCAGACTGTGGTCTTGCTAGATTTTAGGAGGGCCTGGCAAGTCTCAGGTTCCAGCCTCTGGTGGCTGGACTAAGCCCCATCTCCAGAGCAAGAAGCTGTCCTCGATGACCGTCAGGTAATCAAATATTGTTCAAATTTGGCAGACAAACAATATTACGTAGTTAGAACTGATAGAAATGTGTTACTGTGTATGTACTGTGTCCCTCTCAGCAAAACGGCACACCAGCTGCCGAGTGCCCTACACATAACACGCAACTCTGATGAAACTTATTTTATGCTAAATCTAAGTGAAATATTTGATTAATCTGTCCAGCCAAGGACGGATGTGTCGGGCTATTGTTGCAAATAAAACGGTGACACAACGCATTTCCATTCTCTGGACTACATCCTGCTGGAAATCTAGTAGGACCATTGTACTGCTACATGGGAGATCCAACATGAGATTGAGAATGAACGCTGAAGAAGAAGAAGATTAATCTGCCAAATCTAATTTAATAATATTTGGTGAATCTGCCAAATCTGGTGAATCTGACATCAGGGAACAACTCTGTCCCTTGGACTGGTTTCTTTGTTGTTCCGCCCACCCACGCCGTGCCCGTAGCTAGTTCAAGCACAACATCGGCCTGTCGGAACAACATGGTAACTGTTATCGAAGGTTACGACTACGGGATTGTATAGATGACGTGCCATGAAGCTTCTATAAGAAGATAACCTCAATATAACAGCATTTCATCTACTAAGGTTTTCTGTTGCATGGGTGGTTTGTCTAGTGAGCCATTGGTGAGACCCACAGACCCATCCGCATGCTCAAGATTATCAAAGTCACCCAGAAGCCATGCTCAGATTAGGATATATTTGGCCGAAAGACGGAGATATCGCAGCCAACCTGTATTTTAGTTTAGTTTTCTGAATCGACATTGAAGGACACAAGTGTTTTTGGTTACTCTTAGAACATGACGTATAGTATGCATGCTGATGCTTCCCGTAGCTCTCTGATTACTTAGACGGCCCCTTCAATTGCTTTGTTCGCATCGACATCGGTGGGGTGGGTAGGGCTAGGGGGCGGGGGGGGGGGGTAATTTCACATTCTTAAAGTCCATCATCCTTCCAGTTCAATTTCCTCATTTAAGTCCATCATATTTCCTTCCTATCTAATTTCCTCATTTAAGTCCATCATATCTCCTTCCAGTCTAGTTTCCTCCTTTAAGTCCATCATATTTCCTTCCAGTCTAGTTCCCTCATTTAAGTCCATCATATTTCCTTCCTGTCCAGTTCCCTCATTTAAGTCCATCATATTTCCTGGAAACAAACGTTCAGGTAAGTATCTGAATTTATCCTCATTTATCTTAGTTTACTTGCTATTACACCTTAACTATTTTCACTCCTCATCTCCTTCTGTGCACTTTCCCCTCCTCACTTCTTCCCATACCCTCTTCCTCCCTGCTAGGCTGCTCCATCTCTGCTTCCTCTGCTATCTATTCGTTATACTCATTGCGTGTTGCCACTTTTGAGGTAAGTATCTTAATTTAACCTTATCTATTTTACTTACTACCACACCTTATCCATTTTCGCTCCTCACCTCCTTCCGTGCACTTTCTCTCCTCACTTCTTCTCCCCATAATCTCTTCCTCCCCAATATGCCGCTCCTTATTTACTTCCTCCACTATCTATTCACTATCTCTCCTCCTCTTTCCTTCCTATCAACCACGTTTGTTTCCATGTAAGATTCGTTGTACCGTTGTCTTTCGTTTGTCCTGATGAAGGCTTAATAGTCGAAACGTCGTCTGTCCCTGTATCTCGTTGTTAGGTTGTGTTATGTTTTATTTTGGTAACACATCTACCTATTTTTGTTTATCTTGACATTTGCCCGGTGTTACTCCAGCCACCTGCTTCCTGTTTAGGGTTGTTACCCAACACTGGAACATTTATCCCATCATATTTCCTTCCTGTCTAGTTTCCTCATTTAAGTCCATCATATCTCCTTCTAGTCTAGTTTCCTCATTTAGCCAAACTGCGAACATACCGCAACTAATTTCGTTCTCTGGACTGCATGCTCGCATTCTGCAGGAGTTCGAGAACGGAGGCAGAAAAGAAAGAATAATTAAAAAGTCCCGACACAAAATCATTTCAACCCAGAAGTAAGTTATATAGCTGTACACCAAATAAACTGAGACACAATTTTAGACATAAACTTAGACACAAACGTAGACACACACTGAGACACACACGTAAACACACACTAAGACACAAACGTAGACACACACTGAGACACAAACGTATAAACACACTGAGACACAAACGTAGACACACACTGAGACACAAATTTAGATGTATGGGTCTCCCAGTTGATGTCGCTCATTAACCCCTCTCAGGAAAATGTATCTTTCGTAGCTGCCCTGAATCCTAAATATGAAACTTGACATTCTTAAAAGTTATTAAATAATAAACATTTCTAAAGTTAGTCCATATCTGACGGACCTCTTTCAACCCCCCCCCCTCCCCCTCCCCTTCCCCATTTTTTTTTCTTTTTCTTCATGGTTTCCCTGAAAATACTTGTTGCTATCTGGAATCCTACACTGAGTACTCCGCAGTAAAACACCAGATCTCAAATGAAGTCAGAAGTTGCCTGGAAGTTACTGTAACCAGATACACTCTGACACTGAACAAGAACCGGAGCTTTTGTTCTATTCTATTATCATTGTTCTGGGAGGTACAGAAACGCCCATGTTACGTTTACCTTGTGCATGTTTTAAAAATATCACTGCTACATGCAAGAACACAGGCATCAACAAGTTCTCCAATGCGTACAGTAATTCAGGCGCAAACATTGTTTATACCTGTCACTAAAGTGCCGTGGCGTAGGCGATCATGTTTCTCCGAAACTCTTTCTCTCTCGTGTTGTAATAAGTTCATTTGGTGAAAATCTGCCATTCCATGATGACAACTCGCCTAGCGAACATGTTTTGTTGTTACGGACCATGTTTGACATTGGTAGCACAGAAATATATCTATTATTATCTATTATCTATTATTTATCTATTCATTATCTATTCACTCCATATTCTTATCTATTCACTGTAAGTTTTTTTCTATTCACTGTATGTTCTTTTATATCCACTGTATGTTCTTATCTATTCACTGTATGTTCTTATCTATTCAGTGCATGTTCTTCTCTATTCACTGCATGTTCTTATCTAGTGCATGTTCTTATCTATTCACTGCATGTTCTTATCTATTCACTGCATGTTCTTCTCTAGTCACTGCATGTTCTTATCTAGTGAATGTTCTTATGTATTCACTGCATGATCTTATCTATTCACTGTATGTTCTTCTCTATTCACTGCATGTTCTTTTCTAGTGCATGTTCTTATCTATTCACTGCATGTTCTTATCTATTCACTGCATGTTCTTCTCTATTCACTGCATGTTCTTATCTAGTGCATGTTCTTATCTATTCACTGCATGTTCTTGTCTATTCACTGCATGTTCTTGTCTATTCACTGTATGTTCTTGTCTATTCACTGCATGTTCTTCTCTATTCACTGCATGTTCTTATCTAGTGCATGTTCTTATCTATTCACTGCATGTTCTTGTCTATTCACTGCATGTTCTTCTCTATTCACTGCATGTTCTTATCTAGTGCATGTTATTATCTATTCACTGCATGTTCTTGTCTATTCACTGCATGTTCTTGTCTATTCACTGCATGTTCTTATCTAGTGCATGTTCTTATCTATTCACTGCATGTTCTTATCTAGTGCATGTTCTTATCTATTCACTGCATGTTCTTATCTAGTGCATGTTCTTATCTATTCACTGCATGTTCTTATCTATTCACTGCATGTTCTTCTCTATTCACTGCATGTTCTTATCTAGTGCATGTTTTTATCTAGTGCATGTTCTTATCTATTCACTGCATGTTCTTATCTATTCACTGCATGTTCTTATCTATTCACTGCATGTTCTTATCTATTCACTGCATGTTCTTATCTATTCACTGCATGTTATTATCTATTCACTGCATGTTCTTGTCTATTCACTGCATGTTCTTGTCTATTCACTGTATGTACTTATCTATCATCTTTATGTGCATCAATCATCTAATAAACCACACATCTGTCATCCGTAGCCTCTAGTCATGACCATTTAAAATATGGCCTATTAGCTAATGGTAAATCATTCCATAAAAAAAAATTACTAATGCGACTATTCCCTTGATATGTGTATATATGTGTGTGTGTGTATGTATGTGTGTATGCATGTATGTGTGTGTGTGTGTGTATATGGTCTTTTGTGTCTTGCAGTTCTCATCTTTATTTCCCGTACATATCTGCAATAATTATTTCAAGTTGGAGAATGAACCCAGCACCACTCATATGCGATGCCAGTGCGCTAACCACTGTGCTAATGCGGATCCCTATTTACATGACGGCTACTAGATACATTCGGACATGATTAGAAATTTATTACGAAGATAATACTTAAACACTGTTTTCATTTGATGTGGTTATGGAATATGTACCGCAAAACTACTGGAAGATAGCAGGAAATATTATTGAAAAAAATGTTTCTTTGTAATATGGTGCACTTTCAAATTTGTCAGTTTAAGAATATAATAAACAAGCGAAGAATTGTCTGGGCGTTAGTTTCTCGTATACAGTCTTGGAGCAGAACGAGAATTTACGAGAGTTTACAGTACAGGGTTGCCAAATTCTACATTTAATTTAAAATTTCTCAAATTTTATAATTTTAAAGATTACTTGCGATGAAATATATCTTCGCTTTTCTTCTATTTTTTTCTGCATGTTTTTTTTTCGCTTTTTTGTAAACATATCTGGGCCGAGGTAACGGATTCGAATCCCACGCAGGATATTACGTATATCCGGACCGTTCAGACAGCAATGCCAAACTACTCAACGTATTATATTGCCTAGAAATCACTACAGCCAAAAAATGTTGGGTTTATTTCTACGTCCAGGATTCAACATGTTACAATCTACTTTGCCATATTTTCGTGTTTAAAGTTAGCTGCCAATTGTGTTCTTCTGTGGATATTAATATATTTATTAACACCAAATACTCTGCTCATGTGTACATGCAGAATGAAAAGTACATGTTACGGAAGGGCACATAATAATGTTGTTTTCATTGTGTCTACATGGAAACTTTTCAAGGCTAGCAATACGTACTACAGAAAAGGTTTACAGAGCCGTCTATGACAACCAAGGTACCGAGTTCGATCATGGCCACAGGAAATTGTGCATCCGGACCGTTCAAAAAGCAATGGCAAACTGCTGGACGTATTTATATTGCCTATAAAATCAAAACAGTCAAAAAATGCTGGGTTGATGGTTACGTCCTGAATAGGATACGCTACCAATTACAGCAAACAGTTAGAACACATTTATTATTGCAATTAAAATGGCTGTGTTTAAATATCAGTTTAAAAAATAGGATTGTATACACAGAATCAACGTTTCGACCACCAGGCCTTCGTCAAGATGAGGACAAACATACAAGCTGGAATTAGAATAGACGAAAACTAATTGAGAGCATATAGACATCTATTTTACCATTAAAGAAATAAATGGAAGTACAATATAGTACATCAAAAATATAAGATACATTGAAGAAATAGATAAAAGACGAATAGAGAACAACATAAATATAAGATACACGTTGAGATAGGTGAATTGTCTATTGTCTATCTCCAGGTGAATGATTGTTGATCGCATTCACACTTGCCGTTAAGCGTAGCGGTGGTATCTTAAGCTGTCGTTTCAATGCCAGATGTGTCGCCGAGGTTGCATTTAGTCCATGTTTGTTCAATGTTATCTTAATGTTTTCTATCCACCGTTTTCTTGGTCTACCTTTGGCTTTACGCCCGGATATTCTTGTATTATATGCTCTTATTGGTATTTGGTTTGGCTTCATTCTCATAAGGTGACCGAACCATTTTACTTGCTGTCTCTCAATATGTTCGATACATGATATTATACCAACTCTTTTCCTAATTTCTTCATTTCTTATTTTATCTAGTTTGGTAACCATTGCAGCTTTGATAGGTGAATAATTAATGTAAATGTCGGAGCGGACCATTGACGTAAGTGGAACAGTGGCATGGCAGCAAAATTCTTGAGAATATTATATTATAGCCGTTTCTGTCATGTGACAGCTAATCATGTGAGATGAAATGCTTGAGGAAAGCTGCCGGGGTCACCACGCTTGATAGATTACGAAATGAATATATCGTAAAGAATAGGTATAATATCTTGTACAGATTACATAGAGAGAGAACAGATCAAATGGTTTGGCCACATTATGAGAATGCATCACAAAAAGTTGCTCTTACATGCATATAACCAAATGAGATCAGGGTACAAAGCCAGAGGAAGACCACGGAAAAGATGGATAGAAAACGTCAGGGACATCCTGTACAGACACGGTCATAGCACAGCCGAGGCAACACATCTGGCTTTAGAACGCAAGCTAGAGCTCCAATCACCCCTACGCTTAACGGCAAGAGTGGATCACAAACCACATGGGGAAAGACAATAGACAAAAGACAGCTAATCGTGAACAACAAATAGCAAACAAACTAAAAACATGTCGCTACATACATGTGGTTACAAAATACAAATGAAAACAGATATAAAGACAGACAGGTGACAAACAGGTGAGTTTAGGTTGTCGGTAGGTAGGTAGATATATTTGATACACAGATTCGTTAGGCAGGTCATTTGGTGCGTATGCCAGACCATCATCTGCCAAAGATACTTCTCTATGGTGAGCTAGAGAAGGGTATACGATCTCAAGGTGGGCAAAAGAAGCGCTACAAGGACTCGTTAAAGAACTCACTAAAAGCCTTTGAGATAGACCACGATACATGGGAAGAACTTGTACAAAATAGATCTACATGGCGTTCTAAAATCAATAAGAGCGCATCATCTTGTGAAAAGAGGAAAAATGCAGCAGCTCAACAGCGGAGAGTAGCTAGAAAGTCACGGATAGACCAAGATCCGTCTACTGTTGTCATTCCATGTCCGAACTGTCCAAGGACATTTACAGCTCGAATAGGGCTCATTAGCCATCTACGAACTCATAATCAAGGACATAACTAAAATTGAATTTTCAAAAGTGGATGTAACAAATGGTCATCATCATCATGTGATGGACGAACAACAACAACAGATATATTTGATATATATAGATAGATCATATGCAAATGAAATGTAAACTATTATTTGACACAGAGCAAGATCATCGTTTCTGAAGTATATACAACCTGTGTGAAGGAACAGTCACACAGGTAAATGGAAGATTTGGGAATATTCAAAGGTATGACGTTTAAGAACGGTAACTCACCTGTTTAGTTTAACGATAGCCAAACTTACACAAGAGAGATGAAGAAACAATTAACAAAATTCTAGTTTTGAAAATAAATATGTTTGATTGAAAAATTTAATCCTGTCTTAAAGCTTGCTTTGAGTTCCGGCATGCGTGGTTGTTCCCCCCAGAGATTGCATTTATGCAAGAGTGAGTGTAGATGTGCGTGTGTGTGAGTGTGTTGGTTTATTGCGTATGACATGTTTGTCAGATGCCAAGATTTTTCTAAGTACAGAACATCATTCAAATATCGACTGCCAGGTTGGAGAAATGATAACTAAACGAGGTAATTAAGTTTTAGAAAGTATGGATTCAAAAGTGCTAAATTGTCGTTGAAAATAGTTTTTCAAATATGTAAATAATATTAACGTCATTGCACTTCGGGGAGACACACAGCAAGTCAGATTTTCTTAAGAGATGAAAATATTATGTATGCTTATCATTTCCGTCGCGCGCTGATTTTTCATGAGCCTAATTTGACTCATATCTCATCCGTCTCTACTTGTATCATGCGTGATCCCATATTCTTTCAGTTTCTGTGATACTCATATGCCCAGCGCCCTTTCATCCTTCAATAAGTGATTCAATAATCCTTGAACGAGATCGTTCATATTTCCATATTCAAAATGACCATCACATGTGCCTTGTAGCCAGAGTGTCTGCTCGTTCGTTACCACGCTCACCAGCATATCCTAGACCTTAGATTCATAAGTCAAGTAACCCATAGCATTTATTAATGTCGTAGGGGTTCATACAAGTTACCGAATAACAAAAGTGGCTATGTATGACTCGCAACGTAGCCATCCACTTTGCACCCATTGGACTGTTGAAAATAAATGTCATGGTACTGTCGTTACGTCATATGTTTTACATTCCTCTTTAACATACTGCCTACCATATGTTTCGCTATAGGAAACTTTCGACGGTATAATTGGATTAGGGTCTATTCGCCATTTTGCGAGGTTCATTCACCGACATCATGAACATCTCGTGGAATTTTCAGCTTTCGCGAACATTTCTCTGCTATCTAGGAAGGTACAACTTCCTACATAATTCTCTGAGACCTGGGACGGTCCAATTTCCTACATATTTCTCTGACATCTGGGACGGTAAAACGTCCTACATATTTCTATTCGATCTGGTGTGGTACCACTTCCTACATAATTCTCTGAAATGTGGGACGGTACAACTTGCTACATATTTCTCTGCCATCTGCATCGGTACAACTTCCTCACTATCATCACGTGTCGTCTCTGCAACGAAGGTTAGATGCAACAGACCATCAACATTCCTGTCTCTTGTTTTGGTGATGCACTCTGCTAGACTGTAACCTGCCTATGTTGTGATGTTACTCTACCACCTGTATATCTGCCTACCTCTTGCTTGCTTCCCTTTGACTTTCCCCGTCAAGTAAGGTCTTCAACAAGGTGTCATGTCTTTTAATGTGTCCAAAATAGTGTATTTGCGCCTGATCTTTATTTACAAATTCTTACACATTTCTCTGCGATCTGGAACGGTACAACTTCCTACACATCTATGTTCCACGTCTATTGCTTCTGGAAGATACATTTTGAAAAAGCTTCCAATCGACTATGGACACTGCCATCGATTCGACTTCTGTATTTGGTAGTTTCCTATGTACTACCACGTGCACCAAGTGCTAGACTCTGGAGATTATCATGTCTTCCCTGATAACCGTTTACTCAAAAAACTAACCTTATCTTTCTGAATATTTTCTCATTAAACGCTCTTGTGCGCTTTTCCGTGGCTCTATAGACCAGATTGACCGCGTAGCCAGATTAGTGCACTGGCTTTGCCTATGAGTGGTCCCGGGTTCAGTTCCCAGCTGAGGCGAAAATGTTTTTCAGATCGCAACGCCATCGGGTCGACCCAGCCTTAAATCGGTACCGGATTAATCTGGGAAGTAAAGACTGCGAGGGAGAAGAGATGGCTACCGCCCTCATATAGCAGAGCCACTGAAATGCCAGATCGTTAACATCTCACACCGCTACGGCATTAATAAATTCTATGGGCAACTTTACTATAGACCAGATTATGTTATACTGCGTTGAATCATTCTTTTAACTCTGAAAACCGAGATCAATCAATCAATCAATAAACCCATAAACCTTCAGGGTCGTAGGGGTACCACATTGGATACCTCAGCACACAGAGTCCTCCAATGAATTATATCCTCAGCGTTGCGGATGAGTGTGGAAATATCTTGCCCTCTCCATTCCTTGATGTTGTCTGTCCATATCTTTATTTGTCCTCCTCTGCTTCTTCCACCCTCGACAGTTCCCTGCAGTATTGTTTTTGACAAGGAATCGTACCTGCATACATGTCCGAACCATGCTAGTTTTCGTCGTTTCACTATTGAAAGCAATGGCCCCTGAACACCTGCACACATCTCTACTTTATTTCTTACGTACACATTGGTCTTATGTTCCCTATAGGAAATTCGTAGAATTCTTCTGTAGCATTTGTACTCGAAATCTTGTAATCTTCTGTCCATTTCCGCAGTGTGTCCAACTCTCACAACCATACAACACAACGGAAAGCACGAGCGACTTATACAGTTTGATTTTCACTCCAACACTGATGTTGCTTTTCCAAGAACTGAGAAATGTCATTCAGAAAAATTGTCTGCCCAATAAATTTTCCTTCCTTCTCAAACTACATTGCCTGAACACGATCTCCAGGGCGTAACTAGGCGTGTGCAACAAGCTTCAAAACTACATGCTCTGAGGTACACGGCGAGGAGATGTCTTGGCTATGTATCAACAATGGGCGCTGTAGAAAGCCAGTGCATAACCCTCTGTATCCTGGCAGATTTCATTTCTATCCCATTTCTCTGCCATTACTTCTGTCACTTCTTTTTATCTCGTTTCTCTTGCTCTCATTCTCGTTCTATCTCTTTTGTCTCTCTCACTCTTTCTATCTCTCTTCCTCTCTCTCTCTCTCTTCATTTCCCTCTCTATTGTTCTCTCTTTATCTCTTCTTCACACTCTCAGTCTGTCTTTCTCTTTCGTTTTCACTGCACTCACTTTTTTCTATTTCTACTCTTTTCCCTCACTTTATCTTTCTCCCTCTCTGTTGTTCTCTCTTTTTTTCACTCTTCTGCACTCTCTCCCTCTATTTTTCTCTCTTTGTCTTTTTTTCTTTATTTATCTTTCCTCTTTTTTTATTATTCTTCTCTTTTGTTCTTTCCCTCTATATTTTATCTCTCACTTTCTCTCCCTCTCCATTTTATCTCCCCTTTTTTCTCTTTATTTTCTCTCCCTCTCTCTATTTCTCTCCCACTTTGTTTTTTTTCCCTTTCTTTCTGCCTCACTCGTTCTCTTTCTCCCTCTCCCGTTCTCTCTCTCTATTTCTATCTCTTTCTCTTCCTCTCTCTTTTCCTTTAATTTCTCCCTGCCAACTGCCTCTCAAACTTGTCACACATTACATTAATCCCACATCAACTCTTAATCTTCTCCCTTATCCGTACAACATTGCCTGCTCACTTCCCCACAGCTCATCGACGTGACACTGACATGGGAACATAACCAAAAACACAGCGCAAGACATCCTTGAACAATTCACAATAAAAACAAAAGTCATAGAAAACATCAGAATGACAACAAAAATATTAGGATAAAAAATTCAGAGAAAAAACATTCTTTAAAGAAATTTGTTGACACAAAGAAATATTAGTATCGCAAACGTTCAGGAGATATTAGATGTCACCGTTTTTACTGGGGATAACTCCGTGGTGTAGTGATGAATGCATTCACTTTGTGTTCAAGCGGTCTAGGGTTCGAATCCCACTCCCCACGTTTTGTTCACAAAGTGGATATTTTAGGTGTTCCTTGGAGAATATCGGTTGAAGATACAGAGTTACGTGCTATGAGTGATACCCTCGGCAGGTGGCGTGCAGCTTTGTTGAGAGGGACGGTGTACATATGGTAACCCAGAGTACAATTAACTTTTTTGGTCTGTTACTTTCTTACTTGAGCATTAGTGGAGTGTACATTAGATCTTTGTGTCACGTCGATGTTTATTTGTCTGTATGTGTATTTTTGTGTGCTTGTGCGTGTTTGGTTTTATTATGTGTTGACTCATGTTTGCTTGGCTTGTTTATTTGTTTTTGCGTGGTTTAATTGTTTATTTGTGATTGCTTGATTGTTTGCTTGTGTGTTTGTCTGTGTTTGTTATGTGTGTTTGTGATCGTTTGTGTCTTTGTTCGTGTTTGTTTATTTCTTTGTTCGCATATATCTCCAGAAATTGTCACCGATAAAGCACCTGTTTCCTATATGTAGTGGAAAGCCATTTAATGTGTATCTCTTTCGAAGAAGTACTTTTCTGTCAATCGCGGTTTTGATTCCAATTTTGTTAATTTAAATCTTTCAGTCTTGGTGTTGATTCGAATTTTGTTAAAGTCAAATCTTTCAGTCTTGGTCTTGATTCGAATTTTGTTAATATCAAATCTTTTGACCATTAAAAATAAAACGTTGTCGTTCAGTTAACCCTGTCACTACTTCATCCAAGTAAAAAAGTAACAGCGCGTTTCACCAGGTGGATGTTTAATATCCAGAAGTTTTCAACAGTCAACGATGTATTCAGGTGAATGTTTAATATCCAGAAGTTTTCCACAAGCAGGGATGTATCTAAATCTTTACGGGCATGGCTCCTACGACACGTGGTCAGAAAGTATGTTTCCCAATTTTTTACGCAGAAAGCCCCCCTCCCCCCGTAACATGATAACCTGCATCTGTTTGCTGATATCAACGGTGACCACTTGTGTAAACATTACACATGACTGCATGGCTGCTAGTTGTGCGTGATAATGTGTGCTAGCATGGTTCGGACATGTATGCAAGCACGATTCATTGTCAAAAACAATACTGAAGGTAACTGTCGTGGGTGGAAGAAGCAGAGGAGGGTCATTAATTCTTGCATTTGATTGTTATACGATACATTGTATGTTGTGCAAACATAGGAGAAAACCAAAATGAAAACCAATAATAAAAATCTGTCGCACTAAACTCAGTATCTGGTATGTAGACCAAGTGCTTGGTTCCTCGTGGAGAACACCTCGTGGAGAACACAGGTCTCTGGGGGAAATTACGAGGAATTAAGTCCCATTCACGTGTAAGAGCAGCTCCGAGCTCTTGCAAATTTTCTGGAGAACATTGCCTGTAGGCTCTGCGTCCAAGTACGTCACACAGATGTTCTATAGGGGCATGTCTGGTGAACGGGCAGGCCAATCAGTCGTCACAATTCTTTCTGCTGCAGGAGATATTGCCATGTAATGCATACGGTGTGGGCACGTTCGTTATCCTGCTGGAGAAGCTGCAAGTCTGGATAATTTGTGAACGCGGGATCAATGCACCCAAAACCTCATCTCTATATCTCACAGCATTAATATTTCAACGGAAGACGTGCAGAGGCAAACGATGGTGGAAACTGAATCCTCCCCAAACGTGAATACTGTCACCTCCAAATCGGTTGTGCTGACGAGCACGGCAATCTGCAAAGCGCTCTCCACTCCGTCACCAAATCCGCATATATCCATCAGCAAAGAAGTGGTTTAATCCGCTCTCGTCTGTGAGTAGGACATGATTCCACTGCTGTCTAGTCTATATGATGTATTGCTCTGCACATTGAAGTCGCTGTTGACGATGTCTTTTAGTAAAGTTCGGCACAACATAAGGTCGTCTTGCAGTAAGACCTGTATCTGAGTCGTCGCATGACTTTCATTCGAGAGACTTGCCCATGTCTGCCCACTATTGCTCTTGCAGTTTGACTTGCCCATGTCAGCCCACTATTGCTCTTACTGTTTGACTTTCCCACATCTGCCCACTATTGCACTTGCTGTTTGACCTGCGGGAGGGAACGATTCCCTAGGTGACCCAGTGCAATATGACGATCTTGCGCAGCGAAAGCAAATCGTGTGTACCCACTCGGAAGTCAATCCCGGACACTGCCAGTGGTTCCGTAACGTTCATTGGCGCGTACAATAGTGCTGTGGTGACTATTGATCCTCCTAATAGCTTGCGAGTTCATTCCGATCTCCAACATACCAATGACTCGTGGGCAGTCGTTTTCAGATAGTCGTGGCCTTTCAAGCACATGTACTGTGTGTGTTCTCTCAACAGCCTTTTTATAACTAGTCAACTGCGACAGCTCCTACCAACTTACCTGTTGTCATACCTGTTGGAAATCGTGTTGTACTTGTAAATGTCATTGTTTTCTTGTATTCTGTACACAAATCCGCGTACTGACTTATGTACATTTCATCACGGTAGCCATTCTCTCTATACCTCAATGACAAACACTGGGAAAAATGCATTCGCACACTTTTTCCCCGGCTTCTTCGCAACAGTCTATATATAATAGTGGTGCGTTTCTAATGTGTTTTAGTATATATTACTTCATGCCTGTAATATTTCCGGTAACACCTAATGGACTCCAGTACACGGCGGATATAGAATCCATTAACGCTATGAATAATGAAGTCGTCAATTAGACTCACCCAAAATGTCGGCAAGCCGATAAAACCTGCATCGTTATAATGATTTCTTTATCAGTCTAGTTAACAGTCACACAATATGTGTTTCTTCTTGAAGTGACCTATTATGAAAGGCTTAGGGTTAGGGTTAGGTTCTGATTTTCATTGTGTTTGCGTGCATAATAAGACCCATATCCCGTTTGGATCGTACGGGTGCCACACTGGATACATCAGTTCAGAAATCTCCCCAAACAACTCTATCCTCAGCTTTCTGTAGAGGAAACACGTCCAGAGCATTCCTTCATGATATCAATCCAGGTTTTTTTCTCCGTCCTCTTCTCTTCCTTCTACCCTGAACTGTTCCTTCCACAATAATTTTAGAAAGCGAATCGTATCGCGTTACATCTCAAAATCAAACTTTGCTTACACTGATTATGTAGTTCTGATTTTATCCCCTCATAGTTCTTTATTTGTGGTACAACATTGCAAATTTGTAATTTACATCTTCTCTTACCAAGATGCCAGATTCTTTATTGCTACTATTCTACAGTATTTTGGCGTCAAGTATAAATTTCTTAAGCGACATTGCTGATATTCAGTAAACACAGCAAACACAGTAAACACGGTAAACACAGCAAGCACAGTAAACACAATTAAACACGGTGAACACAATAAAACGAAGTAAACACAGTAACGATAGTAAACACAATAAACACAGTAAACACAATAAACGCAGTAAACACAATAAACACAGTAAACACAATAAACGCAGTAAACACAATAAAGGCAGTAAATACAATAAACACAGCAAACACAGTAAACGCATTAAACGCAGCAAACAGGACACGATCAAACATGTTGGTATTTTGTGGGTCTCTAAAGACTTTGAACATCATGTGAAACAGGTCCCTATCAATAGAAATAATCCTTATAGCTGACGGGAATTGAACCACATCAATTCTAGCGGTACCAAATCGCCATGCAACTTAAGTTTACCGTACTTAACCAACAGCATTCCCCCACCCACTTACAATAGAAGAATAACAATAGTCTGTCAATGCTACATTGTGAAATTTCTGTCACGTGGAAGCGGAGAATCATGGACACTAACTAAATAAAGAAGCAGGAAACTACAGACAACGAAGATGTGCTTCTTCAGAAGAATGTTCAGCATCTCCGGACATCAAGCTAATGAGAATGTTCACTGCGCCAGGTTGACACCAAAAGGAAGTTACTTAATAGCAACATCAAGAAAACAACTATCCACATTTATTGAGACTGAAGTTACGTTACAACAACATCAAGAAAACAACTATCCACATTTATGGTGAGATCATAAGAAGATCAGGTTTGCAATAGAATGTAAGAATATAAGAAAATATGAAGAAAATAGTGAAGGCTACTAAGGGATAACATAGTTTGACATCGTGGCGCGGTAGAAAGTAAGTAGAGGAAATGATAAACGGTACAGAGAATAGAATGTTGTGAAGAACAAAAACCTATGGGGTACCCAGTACGACACATAATAATGAACATTTCTAGAACCTTTTCAGTCACTGTTGAAATTAAAAGCATTTTAATTTGATCAATGCCTCAATGAAGTTTATGGGCATTGTATATGTATTTTAGATGCATTATAGATACACAATGCCTTTGTGGAGCTTATGGACACTTCAGATGTAATTTAGATGCCCAATACCTGTGGAGCTAAGCTGATGCTGTAGTATCAGCCTCACAACACAACAACAGCAAGATACTACACCACATAACCAAACAACTGTGCAATCAGCCATTTATCCCACACGCATCTATTAAAGACAAAAATGGCAAAGTTCTAACAACAACTGAACAACAAAAGCAAATATAAGCCGAACATTTCCAAGATCTTCTTAACAGACCACCACCCCAATCTACTCCAAATCTAGAGAAAGAGGAAACAATGCCACCACTCGAAGCTACGATAGAAAATTTCACCCTTGAAGAGGTAAAACAAACCATTAAGAAATTTAAAAACAATAAAGCAGCAGGTCAAGATGACATCACAAGTGAAATGTTAAAAGCAGCAAATGATGATATCTTGTCATTTTTACTGAATATTTTCAATATGATTTGGAAAAACGAATGCCTACCCCAACAATGGAAAAATGGCATCATTATCAAATTACCAAAAAAAGGAGACCTAACAAATTGTGATAACTGGATGGGAATCACACTGCTATCTGTACCTGGCAAAATTCTTTGTAATATGATGCTTGCAAGATTAAAGTCATTCTTAGACAAAAGACTTAGAGAAGAGCAGTCAGGCTTTAGACCAGGTCGTTCCTGCCTTGACCATATATTCACTCTTAGAACAATAATAGAAGAATGTCTAGAATTTAGATCTAATCTCATAATAAACTTCGTTGATTTTCAAAAAGCCTTCGACAGCATCCATCGACCATCGCTTTGGAAAATTTTAAAAATATATGGATTCCAAAACAAATATATAAATGTGATAAAAATCATTCTATACCAACTCAATATGCTGTGTTAGAACAGAAAATGGCAATTCAGAATGGTTACCTGTGATTACTGGTAATAAACAAGGCTGCCCTATGTCACCACTACTATTCAATATCGCAATTGACTGGGCTATGAGAAAAAGCACATCCAACACAAATTTAGGAATCAAATGGATAAATAAAACAACATTAGAAGACCTGGATTTTGCCGATGATCTTGCACTATTGAGTGAAAACCATCAAGATGCACAAACAAAACTGATACATTAAAACTCATTGCAGGACAAATAGATCTCCAAATCAATTCAGCAAAAACAAAAATTATGGACTTCACAAATTCACCTAACGAAATTACTTTAAATGGACAACAACTTGAAAAAGTACAGAAATTCTCCTATCTTTTAATTGGTAGCATATCCTATCCAGGACGTAGCTATCAACCCAGCATTTGTTGGCTGTGGTGATTTTCTAGGCAATATAAATACGTTCAGTAGGTTGCCATTGCTTTCTGTACGGTCCGGATGCACAATTGCCTGTGGTGAGGATCGAACTCGGTACCTTTGCGTCACACACACATACACACACGCACACACACTCATAAACACACACATGGAAAACACATAAACAGTTTCAATTTTTATGATAAACTGAACGCACTATACAACAATACGACAATACGACAATACAACAATACAACAATACAACAATACAACAATACGACAATACAACAATACAACAATACAACAATACGACAATACAACAATACGACAATACAACAATACAACAATACAACAATACGACAATACAACAATACAACAATACAACAATACAACAATACAACAATACGACAATACAACAATACAACAATACGACAATACAACAATACAACAATACGACAATACAACAATACAACAATACAACAATACAACAATACGACAATACAACAATACAACAATACGACAATACAACAATACAACAATACAACAATACGACAATACAACAATACGACAATACAACAATACGACAATACGACAATACGACAATACAACAATACAACAATACGACAATACAACAATACAACAATACGACAATACAACAATACAACAATACAACAATACAACAATACAACAATACAACAATACGACAATACGACAATACAACAATACAACAATACGACAATACAACAATACAACAATACGACAATACAGCAATACAACAATACAACAATACGACAATACGACAATACAACAATACAACAATACAACAATACGACAATGCAACAATACAACAATACAACAATACGACAATACAACAATACGACAATACAACAATACGACAATACGACAATACGACAATACGACAATACGACAAAACAACAATACAACAATACGACAATACAACAATACAACAATACAACAATACAACAATACGACAATACAACAATACAACAATACGACAATACAACAATACGACAATACAACAATACGACAATACAACAATACAACAATACAACAATACAACAATACAACAATACGACAATACAACAATACGACAATACAACAATACGACAATACAACAATACGACAATACGACAATACGACAATACGACAATACGACAAAACAACAATACAACAATACGACAATACAACAATACAACAATACAACAATACAACAATACGACAATACAACAATACAACAATACAACAATACGACAATACAACAATACGACAATACAACAATACGACAATACAACAATACAACAATACAACAATACAACAATACAACAATACGACAATACAACAATACGACAATACAACAATACGACAATACAACAATACAACAATACAACAATACAACAATACAACAATACAACAATACAACAATACGACAATACGACAATACAACAATACGACAATACAACAATACAACAATACAACAATACAACAATACAACAATACAACAATACAACAATACGACAATACAACAATACGACAATACAACAATACGACAATACAACAATACGACAATACAACAATACGACAATACAACAATACAACAATACAACAATACAACAATACGACAATACAACAATACAACAATACAACAATACAACAATACAACAATACAACAATACGACAATACAACAATACAACAATACAACAATACGACAATACAACAATACAACAATACAACAATACAACAATACAACAATACAACAATACGACAATACAACAATACAACAATACGACAATACAACAATACGACAATACAACAATACAACAATACAACAATACAACAATACGACAATACGACAATACAACAATACAACAATACAACAATACAACAATACAACAATACGACAATACGACAATACAACAATACAACAATACAACAATACAACAATACGACAATACAACAATACAACAGTACAACAATACAACAATACAACAATACAACAATACAACAATACAACAATACAACAATACAACAATACAACAATACAACAATACGACAATACAACAATACGACAATACAACAATACAACAATACAACAATACAACAATACAACAATACAACAATAGAACAATACGACAATACAACAATACGACAATACGACAATACGACAATACAACAATACAACAATACAACAATACAACAATACAACAATACAACAATACGACAATACGACAATACAACAATACAACAATACAACAATACAACAATACGACAATACGACAATACAACAATACGACAATACGACAATACAACAATACAACAATACGACAATACAACAATACAACAATACAACAATACAACAATACGACAATACAACAATACAACAATACAACAATACAACAATACAACAATACAACAATACAACAATACGACAATACAACAATACGACAATAGACGAAAACAACCAAACATAACCGGAAACAACCATACATAACCGGAAACAACCAAACATAACCGGAAACAACCAAACATAACCGGAAATACAATCCAATGTAACATTGATGATTTAAATAAAGCTCAATTTGATTGGTCCATCTTTTGAAAGCAATTCATTTAGTTTTTCGTGAATGCAATTTGGAGTCACAAATGGACTCGGTATTAATATTTCATAGCCTGCTTCATTTTCTACAAGTGCTTTTTGGGGAGACTCACTCAGCTAGGCAGTCGACAAATATTATATAAACGGCAGTTGTCCTTAAAACTAAAAATACCAATTTAGATGGACTTCCTGGTATAGTAGTTGAGCTGTTTGCTTTGAGTTCAAGAGGTTCTGGGTTTGAATTCTGCTCCTGGAGTCCTGTTTGCAAAGTGGAGATTTTTTAAGACACCTTTCGCGATTATTACTTAAGGTTATTTTCGGGAAGTGGTACTTACGGCAGGCGCAATGCCGCATCGTTGAGAAGGACGCAATACATATAGGATAATTCGATTACAATGGAGCATTTCCTCTACGACTTTGTAACCACGTTCACCCTCAATGGAATCATTATAAATTAAACTATAATATATGTATCTATCTATATAATATCACCAGGCGAGATTGAAGACAACAGAGACAGAGGGTGACAACGTGAGAATATATTAGACAGTTTGACAACCTGTCACGGCAGGGAAACAACAACAACGATCTTGATACATAATACTGGAGATAGAGAGCTGTGAAGAGCCATGATCGCCTACTCCAGGTGGCATGACACCTGATGATGATGATGATATAATATAAATGTTCTTCTTGTTCTCCCTTTGTGTGTTATATTTTCATACTGTATGCTTTTGCTGCTGTCCAGTAAGAGTTTATTCTCATTAAACGATGGAAACATTTCAGTCTCTAATTTCCACTATATTTGACCACAGATGTTGTTCCAACAGTTCTTGTCATGTCCTTATTTCTGACATGATCTCATCTTATTGTCTTTGCTACTTTTATCATATATTTCACATGCAGTAAGCTTTTTCTTGTGTTATTTACTTGAATGTCCACGTGTGACATTGATAACACACTGTTGGTATATTAAATTAAGTTCCGCCCCTGTGTTGTCTGGGCCAGAAAGGGGAGCAACGAATAGCAACACTGTTTACCTTCCATGGATGTCGTACGAGGCGACTAAGGAGGTTATGGGATGGAGTTGGCTGTCCCATCCCATATAGGGTCAGTGACAGAAGATATGGGACAGAAGAGGTATAAGAACAACCACCAAACTACAAGTATATCATGCTGCTGTTATATCAACCTTACTATACGCCTGCGAAACGTGGACAGTGTATGCTAGACATGCAAGAAAGTGAAATCATTTCCACCTTACCTGCCTACGAAAATTACTAAACATCCATTGGTGGGACAAAGTACCAGACTACGAGGTCTTGGAAAAATCAACCTCAATAAGCATCCACACAATACTTATGAAGGCGCAGGCACGCTGGGCAGGCCATCTTGTGCGTATGGAGAACTCGCGTTTGCCAAAACAAATATATTATGGAGAACTCAAGGCAGGATTTCGAAAAGCTGGTGGACAGAAAAAGCGTTTCAAAGACACGCTCAAGTCATCCTTGAAACATCTTAACATTGACGTAGGCGCTTGGGAGAGCCTCGCTCAGGATAGAACAGCATGGCGTTACAGCATTAGAACGGGAGCACTAGCGGCAGAGGAATTCAGACAAGAAACTGCAAGACAGAAGCGGACACGTAGAAAAGAAAAAACATCTCAACGTCACACAGATACCTTCTATTGTTGTCAATTCTGTAAAAGAACATTTTGTGCGCGCATTGGACTTGCTAGTAATTTAAAAACGCACTATTAACTCTATTATTTTATTATTTATTGTTATTATTATTATGGTTGAGTTTTTGGTCATCGTCGATCACGACGGACGAACATCAGGGTCAGTGACCCACAGCCATGCTGAAGTCGGATGTGTCAGGTCGAAAGGCGCAGATATCGCCGCAATGCTGTAAACCATGACACAAGGCATTCCGTTCTCCGGACTACATCCTGCTGATCTGCAGGAGTTTGAAAACGTACGCAGAAGAAGAAGAAGAAGATTAAGTTCTGGTTTCTCCTGTTGGTATCCATTGGGATTAATGTGTGTTTTATTTTTGGTGTAAGTTCATTGCTAGTTCTTGTTATTGATGTCGCAAATCTTTCTGTCAAATCTTCCGTCGTCTGTAAATAAACCCTCAAGATATTGCCATCAATATTTGTCAAACCTTCTCTTTGAACATCGTTAACAATTGTCAAGTCTTTTCTTTGAACATCGTCAACAACTGTCAAACCTTTTCTTTGAAAATCGTTAACAACTGTCAAACCTTTTCTTTGAACATCGTCAACGACTGTCAAACCATTTCTTTGAACATCGTCAACAAATGTAAAACCTCTTTGAAAATCGTCAACAACTGCCAAACCGTCTCTTTGAGCATCCGTCAACAACTGTCAGACCTTCATTTGAACATCGCCAAGAACTGTCAAACCTTTTCTTTGAACATCGTCAACAACTGTCAAATAGTTTCTTTGAACATCGTCAACAACTGTCAAACCTTTTCTTTGAACATCGTCAACAACTGTCAAACCTTTTCAGACAACCCCCCCCCCCTTCCCACTTGTTGACGTAATTTATGGTTGGTTGCTGATCCAGCGGTCCATGGGCTCATGTTATTTGATCCAATGCCATTAAAATGACATTATATTGTGGGGACGTCTGTGGATTTTCGGCCCACCCCGGGACAGAACCAGAGAATAACTATCACACCTCCAGGAAGGTAGGTTTCAACCTATGCACTGCTCCGAGCCACTGCATCTAAGATAGGTTTCACTGTGCCCATTCCCCGCCACCATTTGACTACTGGTAATGCCGAACTTCTCTATTGCTTCAGACATGCAACTAAATGTTCAAGTCAAAAGGAATGTCACGTCCTGAGTCACTGTGCCTCTATGATGGGCCTCAGCCATAGAAAAAAAAAACAGTGCTGCCAGTTTCCTTCTCCTCAGTGCTGCGCAGTAAATTTTGCCATGAAGCTTCTCTAAGAAGATAACCTCAATATAACGGCATGTTATCTACTAAGCTTTTCTGTTGCATGGGTGATTTGTCTAGACCAGTGTTTACCAACCTTTTTTTTAACCAAGCCCCCACTCCCCCCCCCACCTAATTCCTTCTGATGCCCCCGTTTGTAACATATACATATTGTAAAATATGAATCATTTTGTATTATTACCCCAGATGTGCCCCTCTGAACAAGCAATTTGCCCCCACCTGAACAATCAAATTGCCTCCCTTTGGTGTGTGGGCCCCACGTTGGGAAACAATGCTCCTGATGGCCATTGGTGAGACCCACAGACGCAACCGCATGCGTGGCGTCATTTATACGCAGCCTCAAATTTGACCACATCACCCTAGCGCACTTTGCTAATACAAACAATTAACAGTATATTCTCCCTTATGACATGCGTAGAAAGGAGCTTTGCCTAGTAATTACCATAGGCTCTAATTATCTTCCTTACACTATTCGCGAGATTTTCCACCAGCTAGACAATCTGTGGTTTAATTCCACCTCACACTTGATGGAACGAACATAGCTTGGAGCAGGTCGCGAGGTTTAACAATGTTATTGGTGGATACATCGGATATCCTTGCATTTAAGTGGCAGATGGCGATAATAATAATAAACAACTGGGAACAGAAGCATATGCTATGTCTGGGATGGGGGGGGGAAGTTCAAAGAAACAGGTCGAGATTCGTTTTCGACTGTAAGCACTAAGCAATGTAAGAAATGTCTCGATAAATCATCAACCGCATTCGCACAATCTCACGACCGTATTCAAACAATATCACGACCGTATTCGCACAATCTCACGACAGTATTCAAACAATATCACGACCGTAATCGCACAATTTCACGACCGTATTCGCACAAGCTCACGACCGTATTCAAACAACATCACGACCGTATTCGCACAATCTCACAATCGTATTCGCACAATCTCACGACCGTATTCGCACAATATCACGACCGAATTCGCACACTATCACGACCGTATTCGTTAATATCACAACCGTATTCGCACTATATCACGACCGCATTCGCATACTATCACGACCGTTTTCTCACAACATCACGGCCTTTTTCCCACATCACGACCGTATTCCCACAACATCACTAGCATCTTTACACTGAAGTATCACAGTGTCACATAAGTATCCAGTTGCATAGCTAATGGTGGACCAGACATCACCTGTCGCTTTCAGCTTCTGCTCCCTAGCAATGGCTACATTCAGCGCCCTTCAGAGAGCATGAGTCATGTACATATTTACCGATGGTTGTGTGGACAATAACTCTGAATTTAGTCAGATACTGGTAGTGTTTTGAATGGTTTGTTTATGTCCCTGTACGGTCCCACGGCAATATTTGCAAAGATAATTCTGTATGTGAGATTGTCGTTCTATGAACAGCGAAGTTAGAACTAGACCGCATTGTGTTGCGTAGTCCTGTGTCACTTAGGCATGGTTTCTCCGACTTCAGCAGCAATATATTATCACTCGACCATGATCACAATGTGCCATATAAGTTGCCATATTCTATCATTCATCTCGTCAAGATTCTCTGTGCAGTACCCCTGTATCAGCTCTAATGCTAACTTTTTCCAACCACTCAGACGTCCCTTCAGCTGCCGACGTTATTCATTGTGACCAATTCTTTAACAGGAATGCCATTGAATAAGTAAAAGTGTTATTCCTATAACACCGTATTCCTATAACACCGTATTCCTATAACATCGTATTCCCCTGACACCGTATTCCACAATACGACTCAGCAGCGTGGACAAGGAAAACATGAGTATTCTATACTCTTAGGTTCCCGCATGTTAAACATAGCACTTATAGGAATGGCAAACATAACACTAATGGGAAAAGCACACATAACAATAATGGGAATACATAGTACTTATGGGAATAGCAAACATATCACTTATAGCAGGGCTATTCAACTGGCGGCCCGTGGGCCAAATCCGGCACGCGGAGACCTAGTAAGTAGCCCGTGGTTAATTGATAAAACAGTGAAATAAAATTATAAAAATACTAAATGTATAAAATCATTCAATGTGTTTTTTTTATAAATCTGGCCCGTGATGATCCCCATTTTCTACATTTTGGCCCCCGAGTAAATATAGTTGAATAGCACTGACTTATAGAATTGTTAAATATTGTACTTATGGGAATGGCTAACATAGCACTAATAGGAATAGAGATAAAATAGCAATTATAGGAATGGCTAATATAGCACTAATAGGAATAGAAAACATAGCAGTTATAGGAATGGCTAATATAGCACTAATATGAATAGAGAAAAAATAGCAATTATAGGAATGACTAATATAGCACTAATAGGAATAGAGAAAAAATAGCAATTATAGGAATGGCTAATATAGCACTAATAGGAATAGAGATAAAATAGCAATTATAGGAATGGCTAATATAGCACTAATAGGAATAGAAAACATAGCAGTTATAGGAATGGCTAATATAGCACTAATAGGAATAGAGAAAAAATAGCAATTATAGGAATGACTAATATAGCACTAATAGGAATAGAGAAAAAATAGCAATTATAGGAATGGCTAATATAGCACTAATAGGAATAGAGAAAAAATAGCAATTATAGGAATGACTAATATAGCACTAATAGGAATAGAGAAAAAATAGCAATTATAGGAATGGCTAATATAGCACTAATAGGAATAGAGATAAAATAGCAATTATAGGAATGGCTAATATAGCACTAATAGGAATAGAGAAAACATAGCAATTATAGGAATGGATACGATGCCCTGGTTGTGATTCATAATCAAGAGCCTAATTTACCCTGTATCTAGCACGTTTTACTTGAAGTTACTTTATCGCATTATCTCAGCTGGCAATGTTGCAAATCTCTTTACTTCAGAATACTCTGAATCGATCATTACTTCACAAATTACTTTACTTCAGAATATTCTGCATTGGTCATTACTTCACAAATTACTTTAATCGTGTAATTAGATCTCATTATATTACAAATTATTAATTGTTTTATTTATAGTTTCCTTGATGTTTTCTTGTAAATAATCTTGCATCTAGTGCCTTCTAAAATAAACTTCCACATACTATTATCTACCTCCTTCAGCAATTTGCTAATGCATTAGAAGCAGAGTTCAACTCCATTTCGGTAAAAAGGTAGAATATTTACAGTCTCAACAACCTAGACGCCTGCAAATACAATCATATATAGAATGCACTTCTCTAACATTTCGGAATGCTTACGGTAAATAAACACACAGCAGGGATACATAGTGAGACCTCATCTGATGATCAGATCTGATAAAATACTGTATCTGCTAGGAAAGTTGTGCTGCTATAATTAACCTTAATTGTTGAAGTTGATGTCACTCTGAGATAATACATTTTTTTTATGTCGGCTGGCAGGAATGTTGAGTTCTTGTGTGATATAGGGCTCGTCTGTGACGACCAAGGTACCGGGTTCAATCCAGCATTATATAATCCTTACATATCCTCAAATCCTGCAGCAGCCCACTGTTTATACGGATCGTTAAGAAGGAAATGGGAAACTACTGAAGATATATCTGCCTAGAAAATGAACACCTTTAATGGTTGGATATGTTTTGTTACATGTGCGTCTGCTGTAGAGCAAAGTTACAGCGGACAAAATTAAAAGTAAGAGATGTCGAGTACCACAGCGTGAGAAAACAGTGGACAATTGTCACTTTACAAATTATTCACCAACCATGTATATACTAGACATTAGAAATAGAGAATCGGGGAGATTAATGATTTGTATACTAGACACTGGAAATAGAGAATTGGGGAGATTAATGATTTGTATACTAGACATTGGACATAGAGAATCGGGGAGATTAATTATTTGTATACTAGACACTGGAAATAGAGAATTGGGGAGATTAATGATTTGTATACTAGACACTGGAAATAGAGAATCGGGGAGATTAATTATTTGTATACTAGACACTGGAAATAGAGAATCGGGGAGATTAATTATTTGTATACTAGACACTGGAAATAGAGAATCGGGGAGATTAATTATTTGTATACTAGACACTGGAAATAGAGAATCGGGGAGATTAATGATCAGCCTGATGATGATGTCTATTTATGTGCTAAAATATGCACACTTGTTTTTTTAGTCTCATCATCTTCCACTCATTTCATCTCTCTCTCACTCATTATCTCTCACTCTCTCCCTATCTCTCTCCCACTCTCTATCTCACACACTCATTGACACACGCACTCACACTCTCCCACTCTCTATCTCACACACTCATTGACTCTCGAACTCACACTCTCCCACTCTCTATCTCACACACTCATTGACTCTCGAACTCACACTCTCCCACTCTCTATCTCACACACTCATTGACCCTCGCACTCACACCCTCCCACTCTCTATCTCACACACTCATTGACACTCGCACTCACACTCTCCCACTCTCTATCTCACACACTCATTGACACTCGCACTCACACTCTTCCACTCTCTATCTCACACACTCATTGACTCTCGAACTCACACTCTCCCACTCTCTATCTCACACACTCATTGACCCTCGCACTCACACCCTCCCACTCTCTATCCCACACACTCATTGACACTCGCACTCACACTCTCCCACTCTCTATCTCACACACTCATTGACACTCGCACTCACTCGACTGGTATGTTTATCCCTTCAATGACTATCTAATCGGTGGGACTTATCAAACCATTTCAATTTCTCCATTCTATGCAGGCGTCCATTTATGAGAGTCTGTAGTGGTCTGGTGGAATAAATCTCAAATAAACTACATATAATCACAGGAGGAATCAGTTCGGAATGAAGAATATATCGCCATCGTTCTCCTGTCTTCACAAATATTTATTCAAACTTTACTCTTGACATTTCAGTTAGATCTCAATCAGTGTTCCTCAAAGTTGTTGTTATTGTAGTGATGGCATTAGTAATAGTAGTAGTAGTAGTAGTAGTAGTAGTAGCAGTTTTAGTAGTAGTTGTAGTTGTTGTCATTGTAGTGGTGGCAGTAGTTGATAGTAGTGATAGTAGTCATAGTAGTAGTAGTTGTTGTTGTTGTTGTTGTTGTTGTTGTGGTGGTTGTAGTAGTAGTGGTTGTTGTGGTGGTGGTTATAGTAGTAGTAGTTTTTGTAGTAGTAGTAGTAGTAGTAGTACTTGTTGTTGTTGTTGTTGTTGTGGTGGTTGTAGTAGTAGTTGTTGTTGTTGTGGTAGTTGTAGTAGTAGTAGTTGTCGTAGTAGTAGTAGTAGTAGTAGTTGTTGTTGTTGTTGTTGTGGTGGTGGTGGTGGTGGTGGTTATAGTAGTTGTTGTTGTTGTTGTGGTGGTGGTGGTGGTTATAGTAGTAGTAGTAGTAGTTGTTGTTGTGGTGGTGGTGGTGGTTATAGTAGTAGTAGGTGTTGCTGTTGTTGTGGTGGTGGTGGTTATAGTAGTAGTAGTAGTTGTTGTGGTGGTTGTAGTAGTAGTTGTTGCTGTTGTTGTGGTGGCGGTGTTGGTTATAGTAGTAGTAGTAGTTGTTGTGGTGGTTGTAGTAGTAGTTGTTGCGGTGATGGTGGTGGTTGTAGTAGTAGTTCTTGTTGTTCGTGTTGTGGTGGTGTTAGTAGTAGTAGTAGTAGTAGTGGTATTTGTAATAGTAGTGGTAATAGTACTAGTAGTAGTAGTAGTACTATTAGTAGTAGTAGTAGTAGTAGTGGTAGTAGTAGTAGTAGTAGTACTATTAGTAGTAGTAGTAGTAGTAGTGGTAGTAGTAGTAGTAGTAGTAGTAGTAGTACTATTAGTAGTAGTAGTAGTAGTAATAGTAGTAGTAGTAGTAGTAGTGGTAGTAGTAGTAGTAGTAGTAGTAGTAGTAGTAGTAGTAGTAGTGGTAGTAATAGTTGGTGTTGTAGGACGAGCAGTAGCAGTAGAAATAACAGTAATGGTAGTAGCAGTAGTGGTAGCAGTAGTGGTAGAATTTACCATCGTAGTAGCTGAAGTGGTCATTGCGGTTTTCGTAATAATAGTAGTAGTGGTGGTAGTAATGGTGGTAATAATTGTGGTAATAATGGTGGTGGTAGTGTTGGTGGTAGTAATGGTGTTAAGTAGTGATGGTGGTAGTACTGGTGGTAATAATGGTGGTGGTAGTGGAGGTGGTAATAATGGCTGTGGTAAGTAGTTATGGTGGTAGTAGTACTGGTGGTAGTAATGGTGGTGGTAGTAACTAGACACTTTCATATTGTCCATACAACTACGGTTTAAGAATCACTGTTCTCCACAAAATATTGTAATCAGAAACTGTAAATGTTTTCTATACACCTTCTGTCTTCCATTCATTCACCCAGTAACATTCACTTGCAACAATCATCATTCCTCCAGTCATGTATCATACAAAACATCTCATAAGGTAATCCAGTCCAACCTTTCCAATGTTTCCCCTTAGTCTTAATTGTAATTGAACAAATAAAACGTGGATTGGATATTGTGGAATAAAAAAAAACTCCAGCAGGAAGGAAGTGTGTAAGCCATAGCTGGTACTAAAGAACGGTAACTTTTGTGTTGTTTTTAGAATGCTTTAGTTAGATGAAGTTATCTGCGCTTGTTGATCAAAGGACGGAATGTTACTTCAGCATTGTTAGTCTGTAACAGTATTCTTATTTGTTATTAGTGGTAATGGTAGCACAGATAGTGGCGTGGTTCAGTAGTGGTGGATTTAATTGCAGTTGCAAGAGCAACATCAGTAATGAAATTAGTAGAAGTAATATTATTATTAATAGTAGTAATAGTCGTAGTAGTTTTAGTAGCCATGGTACGAGTATTAATCGTGGTAATAGTTGTATTAGTAGTAGTAGTAGTAGTAGTAGTAGTAGTAGTAGTAGTAGTAGTAGCTGCAGTAGTAGTAGTAATAGTTGTATTAGTAGTAGTAGTAGTAGTAGTAGCAGTAGCAGTAATAGTTGTATTAGTAGTAGTAGTAATAGTAGTAGCTGCAGTAGTAGTAGTAATAGTTGTATTAGTAGTAGTAGTAGTAGTAGTAGCTGCAGTAGTAGTAGTAATAGTTGTATTAGTAGTAGTAGTAGTAGTAGTAGCAGTAGCAGTAATAGTTGTATTAGTAGTAGTAGTAGTAGTAGTAGTAGTAGTAGTAGTAGCTGCAGTAGTAGTAGTAATAGTTGTATTAGTAGTAGTAGTAGTAGCAGCAGTAGCAGTAATAGTTGTATTAGTAGTAGTAGTAGTAGTAGCAGTAGCAGTAGCTGCAGTAGTAGTAGTAATAGTTGTATTAGTAGTAGTAGTAGTAGTAGCAGCAGCAGTAGCAGTAATAGTTGTATTAGTAGTAGTAGTCGTAGTAATGGCAGTTGTTCTAGTCATAATATTATGGCCGTAGCTAGGTTCTCCTCAGGGAGAAGGGGGAGGGGGTGTATCTTTATAGAAAGATAATTCCTATGCATTTTCCTATGTCAGATTTTCTTTGTCATGGAAATTAGATTACCTTTTGCGAAAAATCGTTAGGAGCTGAGCGGGAAGATAGTTTGGTCTTTTTGCCACGATCCTAGTACTAATAGTACAATGTACAGAAAGGAGTAAGACAAGGCTGTATCTTGTCTCCATACTTATTCAACATCTATGCGGAAAATATAATGAGAAACGTGAGACAAAAATCAATGAAGCCTGATTTCAGACTCATAAATATAGGAGGGCTGCAGGTACCAGAAATTAGATATGCAGACGACACAGTGCTATTAACAACAAACGAACACGACCTATTGAACATAATTAAGTCAACCCAAAAGTTCAGCGAACAGCAAAACTTGTTCTTAAATATGAAAAAGACAAAAATAATGGCAACTGACAAAACTAAATCAAGACCCAAAATTAATATCGAGAACTGCAATTTGGAAGAAGTGACACATTTTGATTATTTAGGAACTAATATAAACAATGCGGGGGACTGCGCAGTTGAGATCAAGAGAAGAACGGCAATGGCGCTGGAAAAATTAAAACAGATAAAGAAACTATGGCAAGGTACTAACATAAGAACCAAATTTTTTTTACTACGAACATGTGTATTTCCTGTATCGACATATGGATGGGAAGCATGGACACTAAATAAAACAGTGGCCAAGAGAATAACATCATTTGAATTAAAGTGTTATAGAAGAGTTTTTAGAATACCATGGACAGCGAAGAAAACAAACCAGGAGGTGTTACGAACAATTAACGTCCAGGAAGGCTGGCTTCTGAACACTATATTAAAGAAAAAGCTAGTTTTTTCGGTCATATTAAGAGACACGACGGCATGGAGAGAGTGTTAATGGAGGGGATGATAGAAGGCAACAGGGGCAAAGGCCGACCAAGACGCCGTTGGACAAAAGACATTCAAGAATGCCTGCGTATGTCACTGGAAGATGCAGGGCAACTACTCAAGACCGCGAAGAATTCAAGAGATCCATAGGAAAGTCTACGTTCTGGAAAGAATATGTCACTTGATGATGTTTGTTTGTTTTTCGTTCGCTCCATTGTAACCATCACGGATATCCGTGCGATTTCCGCCGGGAGCGTGATTACGTTGTGCCACCGTTATGCGCCTTGTAGGCCTAGCATATCCGATTTCGGCATTCCTTGACAATTCGGGTGGGCTACCCTAGCCTGTGACAGCCTTCCTATCTGTCGCCAGACGGTGAATGTGTACTGACTCTATGCCGAGACGGTTTGTCTTTCACGTCTGTCCTGCACGAGGCGTTCCGCAGTCAGTGAACATGCCTCGTGTAATTAGACGTATTGTACCCGTGCTCATCGGGTACTAAACCTTTTCTCGTCCTCAAGCCTGGTTCCGGTTAAAGGAAGAACTTGACAGAAGAGTTGAGCTCGGGCTCCTTCGTCTTCTTAGCCGAAGCGTTATTTACCAACTTCGTGAGCCCCTCGTCCAGGTCTGAATCTGTACACATATTTAGGAACGTTAGAAACTTGTGCTTTGTTCTAGAGCTGAACAGTGTTTGTCACCTCGGACTGCTATGCCTGTGCCCATAGGGTACTGAACCTTTTCTCTACTCGAGCACGCTTCCGGTATAGGAAAGACTCGACAGTAGAGTTGGGCCCAGGCTGGTATCATGGTAACTAGAGGCTTGTCTCGAGCAAACAATGTTTTAGTTCCAATTTCATCGAACCGTTTTCCGTGCTTTGTACACATGACGCTGCCCTCTAACGTTGTGCATCTTTCTCAGTGTACTCATTGTGCTTTTATTTTTATTGGAACATCTGCCTGCTTCGTACCGACTACATTGGCCGCCCTCCAATGCTTCTACCAGACTTTCTAGCTTCACTGTGTGTCGACAGTGGTGCTGAATGTGTTGGCACAGTGGTATCGGAGTTATTAACTGTCTTTTTGCAGTCAAATCTCATTCCATCTGTTACCTCCACATTCACGGACACGATCCCCAAAAGGTTTAGCCAGAATCAGCATTAGCCGCTGTATTTCTGTTACCAGGGTGCGCCACGAGGAGGCACTTTTGGGATCTTGGTTTTCTACTAACCCTTTGGTCCGCCAAGAGCAATGCGGTCCATTTGCACCCCAGTCACTTGATGATCTAGTACTAAATGCCCTACATCTACAGCATCAACTTCAAGTTAGAGATGTTTTTCACTAGAGAAACACGTTTGAGAAACAATATATTAAGTTGTCAATACAAAGATTAGCTTCAAACAAGATCTGCACTTCAGGCAAGGCAGAAATGTTGGAAATAATCTGAAAGCAGACAATACACAATCAGCAATCTCCAGACAAAATTGTATCGATTCTGGCATTTATTTCTTTGTCTTCTCATGTCACTACCACGTGCCAAGGAATTAGTAATCGGATACAGGGCATTAATTCAACAATGAGTCCGATTACAGAACGTGGTTTCCTCGTCAATTGTGGAGGCCGATATAAAGCGAGAAGCAGGAGGCGAGAAATGCATTAGAAAGGGAAATTATAAAAATCCAATAATGAAACAAAGGGAGACAACTTCTTAGATTTGCCATGAAATACTTTAGAAATATTTAGAAATAAATCGAAGGATAATTCTAAATACTTTAGAAGTGTTCTCTACAGAATCGTAACATTTGTAGAAGGTGCATGATAATGTAACAATTATAGAAAACTGACATGTTATCTTCGGAGGTTGATGATATCTCATTGAAACGCCAGCACAACTCGACATTTCATTGAAAAGCCAGCACAACTCGACATCTCATTGAAACGCCAACACAACTCGACATGTCATTGAAACGCCAACACAACTCGACATGTCATTGAAACGCCAGCACAACTCGACATGTCATTGAAACGCCAACACAACTCGACATTTCATTGAAACGCCAGCACAACTCGACATCTCATTGAAACGCCAGCACAACTCGACATTTCATTGAAAAGCCAGCACAACTCGACATCTCATTGAAACGCCAACACAACTCGACATTTCATTGAAACGCCAGCACAACTCGACATTTCATTGAAAAGCCAGCACAACTCGACATCTCATTGAAACGCCAACACAACTCGACATTTCATTGAAACGCCAACACAACTCGACATGTCATTGAAACGCCAGCACAACTCGACATGTCATTGAAACGCCAACACAACTCGACATTTCATTGAAACGCCAGCACAACTCGACATTTCATTGAAAAGCCAGCACAACTCGACATCTCATTGAAACGCCAACACAACTCGACATTTCATTGAAACGCCAACACAACTCGACATTTCATTGAAACGCCAGCACAACTCGACATGTCATTGAAACGCCAGCACAACTCGACATGTCATTGAAACGCCAACACAACTCGACATTTCATTGGAACGCATATACAACTCGATATATCATTGGAACGTGAACACTACTCGACATTTCATTGAAATGTTAACACAGCTCGACATCTCATTGAAATGTTAACACAACTCAACATTACATTGAAAAGTTAACACAGCTAGACATTTTATGGACATGTAAACACAACTCTATATCTCATTGTAATGTTAACAAAACGTAACATCTCATTGACATGTTAACAACAATTCGACATCTCATTAAAAATGTTAACACAACTCGACATTTCATTGACATTTTAACGTAACTCAACAGTTTCCATTGAAATGCTAATACAACTCGACATCTTGAAATATGAACACAATTAGACATTTCATTGATCATTAGTAGTCTAGAACCTTCTCTGTATTGAAGGTTGGCTGTAATGGACCTCCAACTTTCCATGTTTTGATTCTTGGTGATGCACTCTGACAGACTAACACTAGAAGTATACTATTACAAAAGCAAATAGTCAAGCAAAATGAATTAAACAGGTTACTAAAACACTTACCTTGCCTATTAATAAAAATATATTTTAAAAAGTATATATAAAGAAACATACAATAAAACTAAACAGGACAATTCTCCACGTATCGGTTCAAATTGAACCTTTTTCAAGAGAGAAACAACAGAAAACGACAAAATAAAAAACAAAATAGATGACTAGATTTCATCAAGCCCCGTCTCCATAGCGCAGGGATGGCAACGCATCTAGTAAAAGTGAAAATGCGTGCATTCATTATAAACAAACCGAAAGTGGGAAATTAGAGACACTATAGATGAGTGCAAGAATAATAAAAGAAAAAGATAAGAAAAATACCCTTTTTGTCACTTTATCAGACAGGCAGGTTTTAAGAACATAGTCACAACAGGCAAGACTGAAGGGAACAGAGACAGATGGGGACGTGAGAAAATATTCATGTGACAACCTAGTAAGGCTTGGAAACAACGATCCTGATAACAATACCGTGAACAGAGAACCATGGTTACCTACGCCAACCAGAATGGCATATGATAATAATAGATGAGTAATGATGAGGTTGTATGGTGGTGGGATAAATCATCTTATATGCTATGTCTGGTTGGCGTAGGTGTTACATGCGTCTGAATGTTACTGGTGGTGTTCCTCCTTCGAAGATGAGCATGGCATGAAAAACAATAAATGCGATGGGGGGAAAAATAATAATTAGAATTGGTAATTAACTAATTTGGTTTGTGAGTTCGTAGATGCCCGATGAGTCTTATTCGTGCACGGAAAGTTCTATTGCAATGCATGCAGGAGTGCTGAAGGTTCGGGGTAGGAGAATTTACGGATTTGTCCTTCCGCTTCTTGCGCTGGTGGATTTCGCGCAGTGTTCATTCTTTTTCAAAGTTCGTGATGCCAGCAGTGATCTGTGTGTGCCAGGCTGAGCGATCAAGTGATGTAGTCTCCCAGGAGCTAGAATTGATGCTGCAGTGCTTGAGAGAGTTTTTTAGGTGATCCTTGAAGCGCTTTGAATGTTACTACAACCACTGCCAGTACAACTATTACCACTGTCATGGTCTTGGCTGCTACTAAAACCACTGCAAGTACAACTATTACCACTGTCATGGTCTTGGCTGCTACTAAAACCACTGCAAGTACAACTATTACCACTGTCATGGTCTTGGCTGCTACTAAAACCACTGCAAGTACAACTATTACCACTGTCAGTGTTGTTGATGTTACCTCTGTGTGTACAATTATTATCCCTATCAAGTTTACCGCTACTACTGTAACAGCAAGTACAACTAAAACCATGACCAGGGTCTTGGCTGCTACTACTACCACTGCTAATAATACAACTATTCGCCGAGCCACAACTTCCATTTATTTTTTTATTGCTGAGGCTCTGACATAAGTTGGGCTACTAACGCTCTGGCATAAGCTGGGCTGAGTCTCTGACATAAGTTGGGCTGATGCTCCGATATACGTTTGACTGAGACTCTGACATAAGTTGGACTGAGGCTCTGACATAAGTGTTCTGAGGCTCTGACATTAGTCACGTCCACGGTGGAAGGAAGAGTACCTCACCATCAATCAATCAAGGGACATGCCTAATGGCGAAGGCGATCATGTTTCTCCACGACTCTCTGTCTCTTGTGTTGTCAATAAGCTCGCTTGGTGAGCTTGAACCATGCCACAATACAAGTCCATCTAGTAACTTTTCTCTTTGTCGTCCCCTATCTCTTCTCCCCTTGATCTTTCCAGTGGTTATTAAGTGTTCAATTTGTGTTCTTCTCAGCACATGCCCTAGACACTTTGACTGTCTGCCCCTAACCATAACAGGTACTATTATGAGATTATCATAGCTGAGCTACCTGTACCACGACCGACGACCATTGTTAAATTTTTCATAGATCTGACTGATAAAATATAACCACTAGAGCAGGTTTAAACAACTTTAAAGTTTTCAATATGGCGGACATTGGGTACATCGACGGGTTCGATTCAGTTAACATGGCGGACATTGGGTACAACGACGGGTTGATTCAATTAACATGGCGGACATTGTGTACATCGACGGGTTGATTCAATTAACATGGCGGACATTGGGGACAAGACATTAGATAGTACAGGAAACGAGTTTATTTAGTCAACTTATCCAAGGTGTCTAATAGGATCCCTTCACACGCATTGTTAATATCTATGTAACGATCAGTCGTTGTAATCGGTGTAGATGTTTAGATGGTGTAGACGGTGTAGTCGTTGTAGACATTGTAGACTGTGTAGACATTGTAGACTGTGTAGACAGTGTAGACTGTGTAGACATTGTAGACTGTGTAAACATTGTAGACGTTGTAGACTGTGTAGACAGTGTAGACAGTGTAGACATTGTAGATTGTGTAGACAGTGTAGACAGTATAGATCTACCTCGTTATCTACATCGTTATCTTCATGGTTAAACTACGCCTGTTTGGTCATATAAAGAAACACAACTGTCTAGAAAGATAAATAATGGAGGGAAGAGTACCTGGGAAGAGGAGATAGGGCAGACCAAGAAGACGATGGACTGACGACATTAAAGATAACATGAATACATCGCTAGAAAATGCAAGCCACATCGCCCAAGACAGAGAGAGGTTCAGAGAGTTCATTGGGAAGACAACGTTCTGGAAGGAATACGTCACATGACCTGACCATGGTTATCTTCATGGTTATCTACATGGTTGTCTACATGGTTATCTTCATGGTTATCTACATGGTTATCTTCATGGTTATCTTCATGGTTATCTTCATGGTTATCCACATGGTTATCCACATGGTTATCTTCATGGTTATCTTCATGGTTATCTTCATGGTTATCCACATGGTTATCCACATGGTTATCTTCATGGTTATCTTCATGGTTATCCACATGGTTATCTTCATGGTTATCTTCATGGTTATCTACATGGTTATCTTCATGGTTATCTTCATGGTTATCTACATGGTTATATTCATGGTTGTCTACATGGTTATATTCATGGTTGTCTACATGGTTATCTTCATGGTTGTCTACATGGTTATCTTCATTGTTGTCTACATGGTTATCTTCATGGTTGTCTACGTGGTTATCTTCGTGGTTGTCTACATGGTTATCTACATGGTTATCCACATGGTTATCCACATGGTTATCCACATGGTTATCCACATGGTTGTCTACATGGTTATCTTCATGGTTGTCTACATGGTTATCTACATGGTTATCTACATGGTTATCTACATGGTTATCTTCATGGTTGTCTACATGGTTATCTACATGGTTATCCACATGGTTATCTTCATGGTTATCTACATGGTTATCTACGTGGTTACCTACATGGTTATCTTCATGGTTATCTTCATGGTTGTCTACATGGTTATCTATATCGTTATCTACAAGACGCCGTTGTACAAAAGACATTCAAGAATGCCTGGGCATGTCACTAAAGGAGGCAGAACAACGTGCTCAAAATAACGCAGAACTCAAGACTACTACGTTCGGGAAAAAAAGTCACCTGATGATGAACAAGAGACAGAGCTGGAAGTTAAACTGTGGCAGCCTTGAGGACCTCATGTGTGTATAGACTTCTGTGCATCGGAAACTGATTGCAGAAGAAGACAGAAGAAGAATGCCCACATTCCTCAAACTACTACAATCATCAAACTACTCCATTCTTCAAACTGCTGCATTCTTCAAACTGCTGCATTCTTCAAACTATTACATTCTTCAAACTACTACATTCTTCAAACTACTACATTCTTCAAACTGCTGCATTCTTCAAACTGCTGCATTCTTCAAAACTACTACATTCTTCAAACTACTGCATTCTTTAAATTGCTACATTCTTCAAACTACTACATTCTTCAAACTACTACATACTTGAACTACTACATTCTTCAAACTACTACATTCTTCAAACTACTACATTCTTCAAACTACTACATTCTTCAATCTACTACATTTTTCAAACTACTACATTCTTCAAACTACTACATTCTTCAAACTACTATATTCTTCAAACTACTGCATTCTTCAAATTGCTACATTCTTCAAACTACTACATTCTTCAAACTACTACATACTTGAACTACTACATTCTTCAAACTACTACATTCTTCAAACTACTACATTCTTCAAACTACTACATTCTTTAAACTACTACATTCTTTAAACTACTACATTCTTTAAACTACTGCATTCTTAAAACTACTACATTCATCAAACTACTACATTCTTCAAACTACTACATTCTTGAACTGCTACATTCTTCAAACTACTACTTCTTCAAATTACTACATGAACAGAACACCATCATCATCACCTACTCTCCGCTCTCAAGCTGCTGTATTTCTCCGTTTTTCATAAGATGCTGTGCCATTTTGTACTGTAGAGCGCCAAGTAGCTATATTTTGTGCACGTTCTTCACATATATATTGATCTATTTCAAAGGCTTTCGGTGAGGTCTTTAACGAGCCCTTACAGAGCTTCTTTTAGCCACCTTGAAATCTTATGTTCTTACGTGATAATACAACTCACCATATAGAATTATCTTTTGTTGTTCGGCGATGTTAGATCTTTTGTTAGGAGATGTTAGATCTTTTGTTAGGCGTGGTTAGATCTTTTGTTAGGAGATGTTAGATCTTTTGTTAGGAGATGTTAGATCTTTTGTTAGGCGTGGTTAGATCTTTTGTTAGGAGATGTTAGATCTTTTGTTAGGCGTGGTTAGATCTTTTGTTAGGAGATGTTAGATCTTTTGTTAGGCGTGGTTAGATCTTTTGTTAGGAGATGTTAGATCTTTTGTTAGGCGTGGTTAGATCTTTTGTTAGGAGATGTTAGATCTTTTGTTAGGCGTGGTTAGATCTTGTGTTAGATCTGTGCCCAACAACTCTGTGTCTGCACTAGAAAAGTGTCAATGCTATGGATCTGTCAAAGACAGTGGTGTCTGGAATCATGTCTTGCCATCTGATGTTCATAGCTTTTCTGAGACAAGTTGTATGAAAGTGATTGAGTTTCCTCACATGCCGTCCATGTTTCACTAGCTTATAACAGCATTGGAAGTACCACTGCTCTGTAAACTTTCAGCTTAGTCTGTTCATTGGAGGCATTTCTATGTCATAGATTTGCATACTATCCAACGAAAATGTTGTTTACTTTGGCAATCCGTGTATACATTTCATCTTAAACGGTGGCATTTTGTGATAGTGTAATACCTAGGTATGTGAATCTTGTGATAGTGTAATACCTATGTATGTTAATCTTGTGATAGTGTAATACCTAGGTATGTGAATCTTGTGATACCTAGGTATGTGAATATTGAGATAGTGTAATACCTATGTATGTGAATCTTGTGATAGTGTAATACATATGTATGTGAATCTTGTGATAGTGTAATACCTAGGTATTTGAATCGTGTTATAGTGTAATACCTAGGTATCTGAATCTTGTGATAGTGTACTGACTAGGTATGTGAATCGTGTTATAGTGTTAATACCTATGTATGTGAATCTTGTGATAGTATAATACCTAGGTATGTGAATCTTGTGATAGTGTAATACCTAGGTATGTGAATCTTGTGATATTATAATACCTAGGTATGTGTATCTTGTGATAGTGTAATACCTAGGTATGTGAATCTTGTGATAGTATAATACCTAGGTGTGTGAATCTTGTGATAGTATAATACCTAGGTATGTGAATCTTGTGATAGTGTAATACCTAGGGATGTGAATCTTGTGATAGTGTAATACCTAGGTATGTGAATCTTGTGATATTATAATACCTAGGTATGTGTATCTTGTGATAGTGTAATACCTAGGTATGTGAATCTTGTGATAGTATAATACCTAGGTGTGTGAATCTTGTGATAGTATAATACCTAGGTATGTGAATCTTGTGATAGTGTAATACCTAGGTATGTGAATCTTGTAATAGTGTAATACCTAGGTATGTGAATCTTGTGATAGTGTAATACCTAGGTGTGTGAATCTTGGGATAGTGTAATACCTAGGTGTGTGAATCGTGTGATAGTGTAATACCTACGTATGTGAATCTTGTGATAGTGTAATACCTAGGTGTGTGAATCTTGTGATAGTGTAATACCTAGGTGTGTGAATCTTGTGATAGTGTAATACCTAGGTGTGTGAATCTTGTGATAGTGTAATACCTAGGTGTGTGAATCTTGTGATAGTGTAATACCTAGGTATGTTAATCTTGTGATAGTGTAATACCTAGGTATGTGAATCTTGTGATACCTAGGTATGTGAATATTGAGATAGTGTAATACCTATGTATGTGAATCTTGTGATAGTGTAATACATATGTATGCGAATCTTGTGATAGTGTAATACCTAGGTATTTGAATCGTGTTATAGTGTAATACCTAGGTATGTGAATCTTGTGATAGTGTACTGACTAGGTATGTGAATCGTGTTATAGTGTTAATACCTATGTATGTGAATCTTGTGATAGTATAATACCTAGGTATGTGAATCTTGTGATAGTGTAATACCTAGGTATGTGAATCTTGTGATATTATAATACCTAGGTATGTGTATCTTGTGATAGTGTAATACCTAGGTATGTGAATCTTGTGATAGTATAATACCTAGGTGTGTGAATCTTGTGATAGTATAATACCTAGGTATGTGAATCTTGTGATAGTGTAATACCTAGGTATGTGAATCTTGTAATAGTGTAATACCTAGGTATGTGAATCTTGTGATAGTGTAATACCTAGGTATGTGAATCTTGTGATAGTGTAATACCTAGGTGTGTGAATCTTGGGATAGTGTAATACCTAGGTGTGTGAATCTTGTGATAGTGTAATACCTACGTATGTGAATCTTGTGATAGTGTAATACCTAGGTATGTGTATCTTGTGATAGTGTAATACCTAGGTGTGTGAATCTTGTGATAGTGTAATACCTAGGTGTGTGAATCTTGTGATAGTGTAATACCTAGGTATGTGAATCTTGTGATAGTATAATACCTAGGTATGTGAATCTTGTGATAGTATAATACCTAGGTATGTGAATCTTGTGATAGTATAATACCTAGGTGTGTGAATCTTGTGATAGTGTAATACCTAGGTATGTGAATCTTGTGATAGTGTAATACCTAGGTATGTGAATCTAATGTATAGAAGGTATTCAGGGTATTTCTAAACGTGCTCTCCTATCAACCGTCAACGATAAGTACAATTTAGTTGTATCAGAGATTTTATCCATCAACATAATAGTGGAGGTCACGGACCTGGTAATCCAGTCACCACGACCTACAAAGAACGCACTAATGAAACGTGGTTTTGTCTCCCTTCAAGAAATTCACTGTTGACATTTCTGCACAATTACAGATAAAACATTAAAACAGGCAGAAAAATTTGCATTACAGAATCATAATCCTAGAAAAGAAATCAATAACAAAATTGCAGCGCTTTCCAAAAATACTAAAAATTAATGTATTAAGAATGACAACTTAAAAAAAAAAACCTTTCATTATTAAGACATTTCGCATATTGTTAACTCCCTTAATAAGACATTTCGCATATTGTTATCTCCCTTATAGCCATGAATTTTAATATTAATCCCCCTTATGGCATAATTATTTTCTATGAGGCGGAAATTTGAAGAGTAGGAGAGGCCCTATTTCTGAATCTTTTCAGTCGTATGTTACTTAAAAGCTTCAACATTTGATTATGTTTGCTGTCTGCATTGATTTGACAGATCACAAAACTGTGCTTGAATTACGGAGATTTGGAAAAAAAAATTTGTTGAAGAATGGAAGAAATTGAGGAGAGATTGGGAGAAAGAGGCAGAGAGGTTAGTTAGAGGGGAGAAAGTGAGAGACAGAGAAAAGAGAATGAGAGGTTAGTTAGAGGGGAGGGATTGGGTATACATTTTTATAGAGAAATCGTTTAATAATTGAGAGAGAGAGAGAGAGAGAGAGAGAGAGAGAGAGAGAGAGAGAAAGAGAGAGAGTGGATGAGATATTCACACTTGCGTTATCGTGTCCCGAAGGGGAAAGATCACTGTGACCTACCATGCATATCGTAAGAGTTGTCTAATGAGTTTTAGGGTGGTGTTGAATGTTCCACCCATTAGAGTATCAACGTGACCCAGACGTCATGCTGAAGTTGGAAGTGTTGAGTAGAATGGAGAAGATAACGCAGTCAAGTTGTATGTAAACCATGCACTATGCTCTGCGGACTTCAACCTGCTCATCTGCAGGATTTTGAAAATAAACTCCGAGGATAAAATAGACGATACATTAGTGCGCATCCCGCCTGAACGATGCGAGGGGAGGGGGGGGGGGGGATAAAGTAATGGATGGCACAATTACGACCTATCATATATGTACTAGTGAGGTTTGTGTGTGGAGTGTGTTGGTTACTATTATGTCCTGTCATGTTTGTCCTAGGGAAATTTGTGTTTGAAGTGAGTTCGTTACCATTACAACATGTCGTGTTTGTTTAAGGGAAGTTTGCGTATGGAATTTGCTACAATTTAAGAGTTTCCAAAAATCATGCGGAAATTGGATGAGTCAGGCCTGAAGTCGCAACTTGTCGCAGTCAAGCTATAAACTATGACACAACACTTTCTGTTATCTGGACTACATCGTTCTTACCAGTAGTCTCGTGAAACCAGACGCAGAACAACGCTGATGAAGTACATGTTATTTTCAGTCAAAAACTTTCCGGTTCCTGTTTAAAAGCCAACATCATGGTACGCAAGGCACTCCCGTAAGTGCTCCGCTCTCCGTTCCTGCAGCAGTCAAAGAGTATGCAGGCTCAAGGTTCAGGCAGAAAACGTTTGCCCTGTGCCAGGAGGTAGTCGTAAAAAAATCTTGAGAACATCATGGAAAGAGAAGAAAACAAAGCGTTTCTAACATCAAACATTTCGTATGAAAATAGAACTATTAAAAGAAATATTGACTTTTATTAACCATTTTGGACATATTAAAACACATGACATATTTTTGAAGACTGATTGAGTGTGAAGTCGAAGGGAGGCGAGATAGAGGTAGAGAGAGATACAAGGTGTAGAGAAACATTATGAGATGAACAGTTTACAGTCTAACAGAGTGCACCCCCACGGCATGACACAGGGGGTGTTGAAGGTCTGCTACTGACAAATTTCGTTGCGGTTGTGGCACTAGATAATGATGAGTAAATGCTGTAACATAACACACTAGCACTTTGTCTTAATCTTCTTATGTCACTCATACACTTGTTGATGACCATGCTGGACATTCATTCAAGGACATACATGACCATACTGGACACTCATTCAAGGACATACATGACAATACTGGACACTCATTCAAGGACATACATGACAATACTGGGCACTCATTCAAGGACATACATGACATTACTGGACACTCATTCAAGGACATACATGACAATACTGGACACTCATTCAAGGACATACATGACAATACTGGACACTCATTCAAGGACATACATGACAATACTGGACACTCATTCAAGGACATACATGACAATACTGGGCACTCATTCAAGGACATACATGACAATACTGGGCACTCATTCAAGGACATACACGGCTACATAATCATACAGGACATTCATTCAAGGACATACATGACAATACTGGACACTCATTCAAGGACATACATGACAATACTGGACACTCATTCAAGGACATACATGACAATACTGGGCACTCATTCAAGGACATACACCGCTACATAATCATACAGGACATTCATTCAAGGACATACATGACAATACTGGGCACTCATTCAAGGACATACATGACAATACTGGACACTCATTCAAGGACATACATGACAATACTGGACACTCATTCAAGGACATACATGACAATACTGGGCACTCATTCAAGGACATACACGGCTACATAATCATACAGGACATTCATTCAAGGACATACATGACAATACTGGGCACTCATTCAAGGACATACATGACAATACTGGACACTCATTCAAGGACATACATGACAATACTGGACACTCATTCAAGGACATACATGACAATACTGGACACTCATTCAAGGACATACATGACAATACTGGACACTCATTCAAGGACATACATGACAATACTGGACACTCATTCAAGGACATACATGACAATACTGGACACTCATTCAAGGACATACATGACAATACTGGACACTCATTCAAGGACATACATGACAATACTGGACACTCATTCAAGGACATACATGACAATACTGGGCACTCATTCAAGGACATACATGACAATACTGGGCACTCATTCAAGGACATACATGACAATACTGGGCACTCATTCAAGGACATACATGACAATACTGGACACTCATTCAAGGACATACATGACAATACTGGACACTCATTCAAGGACATACATGACAATACTGGGCACTCATTCAAGGACATACATGACAATACTGGGCACTCATTCAAGGACATACATGACAATACTGGGCACTCATTCAAGGACATACATGACAATACTGGACACTCATTCAAGGACATACATGACAATACTGGGCACTCATTCAAGGACATACACCGCTACATAATCATACAGGACATTCATTCAAGGACATACATGACAATACTGGGCACTCATTCAAGGACATACATGACAATACTGGGCATTCATTCAAGGACATACATGACAATACTGGGCACTCATTCAAGGACATACACGGCTATATAATCATACAGGACATTCATTCAAGGACATACAAGCATGCATGACAATACTGGACATTGATTCAAGGATTGACAAGCAAACATGACCATAGTGGACATTCATTCAATAATTAACTTGAACACACCACCATACTGGACATTCATTCAAGAATGAAAAAGCATATATTAGCATAGTGGAACTTCATTCAAGGATTGACAAGCATACATTGCGCTTTAAGTGTTTTCGTGCAGCGGAAGACGGATGAGCCGGGCCATTGGCGCGAAGAAAAATGGAATTTTCATTCTCTGGGCTAGATCCTGCTGGTTATCAAGTAGGGCCATGGTCCTGCTACAAGAGATATCCAGTGGGAGTTTGAGAATTAATGCTGAAGAAGAAGACAAATATTGTCACTTGTAGCACCATTATAATTAACACATAATGGAGGACATGTAATGAGAAAGACAAAATGGGAGACATGTAATGAGAAAGAGAAAATGGGGGACATGTAATGAGAAAGAGAAAATGGGGGACATGTAATGAGAAAGACAAAATGGGGGACATTTAATGAGAAAGACAAAATGGGGGACATGTAATGAGAAAGAGAAAATGGGGACATGTAATGAGAAAGACAAAATGGGGACATGTAATGAGAAAGACAAAATGGGAGACATGTAATAAGAAAGAGAAAATGGGGGACATGTAATGAGAAAGAGAAAATGGGGAACATGTAATGAGAAAGACAAAATGGGGGGCACTTAATGAGAAAGAATAAATGGGGGACATGTAATGAGAAAGAGAAAATGGGGACATGTAATGAGAAAGATACAATGGGGAACATGTAATGAGAAAGACAAAATGGGGGACATGTAATGAGAAAGACAAAATGGGGACATGTAATGAGAAAAAGAAAATGGGGGACATGTAATGAGAAAGACAAAATGGGGGACATGTAATGAGATTTAAGGACAAAACTAAAGACACTCGATGGTCTATCTTACCTGGCACGGTACACACGCGTTCTCAAAAGGGAAAAAGACACTTATATCTCCCTTGTTTTCCGTCATACCTTTGCTAATGTTTATTGATCACCTGTCTGGAACCTATCTACTTTCCTGTTGTATTCCTTACACCTGCTGTGTGTTTGTTTATACGTATGTCTATTTGTTATCTTCTCTAATGTTCGCTTTAACGGTACGGCTTTTAATCTATTTCATATGATGATTCTTATAAAATCAGCTTTGGAAACAAATTCTCTATCACAAAGCATAGATAACATGTTGTCAGCAGTTTGTGTGTGTGCTGTTGTTGTCTGCGTATCATTCAACGGTCCATATTCATGGTAGTTTAGGAATATGCATGTTCAAAGTCTTGACTAAAAATTGTATCATTTTCTCGCCCGTGTGGTGCCAGGGCCCGAAAGGGGAGCAAAGAATAGCAACACTGTTTACCTTCCACGCATGTCGTAAAAGGCGACTAAGGAGGTTATGGGATGGAGTTGGCTGTCCCATCCCATATATGGTCAGTGACCCAAAGCCATGCTGAAGTCGGATGTGTCAGGCCGAAAGGCGCAAATATCGCAGCAATTATGTAAACCATGACACAACGCATTCCATTCTCAGGACTACATCCTGCTAATCTGCAGGAGTATGAGAACGAACGCAGAAGAAGAAGAAGAAGAAGTATCATTTTCTAAGAATGGAAGAGAATGGACAACGTGTTGATTCAAGTTGCGATGCGAATAGGTGACATCTGAATGAACCTAATTAAAACCCCGCTTGGCGCATTTTGGGTTCTTTTTACAATTCATATTTACGATAACAATTACTGTATTATTTTGCAGAAGTTCTAACTTGATTTGAACTGGAGAAGGTGAATTTATTGTTACCACTTTTAAGCAGAGCTTCTATATTTGCGCCTTTCGAATAATCACACCCGATTTGAGCAAGAAAATCTTCTTCTTCTTTCTTAAACTCCTGCAGATAAGCAGGATGTAGTCCGAAGAACGGAATGCGCTTTTTCATGGTTTACAACATCTGCGCCTTTCGGCTTGACACATCCGACTTCAGCATGGCTTTGGGTCACTGACCCTATATGGATGGGACAGCCAATTCCATTCCATAACCTCCTTAGTCGCCTTTTACGACATTCGTGTAAGGTAAACAGTGTTGCTATTCTTTTCTCCCCTTTCGGGCCCTGGCAACACACGGGCGAAATGTCGTGTAAATAGATACTATATTTTCAATGAGTTTCACATAGATGCATCTGTCCTAATGACATTCGAGTAGTTGCACCGTCATTCAAATAGGCTTTTCCGTACCAATCTCATAAATAGACATCCTACTACTAATATCGTGCCAATAGACACTCCCGTTCCGATGTCCAGCGAAGAAATACTATTTCTCCAATGTCGTGCGAATAGACACTGCCGCTTTAATGTCGTGCGCATAGACAATATTTTTGGTACTATCGTGCCCGTGCGCACGGTGTTTCGACGTGTGAATAGGCACTCTTCCGTTTCTATCGTGCGAAAATAAATTATTGTTTCCATGCCGCGTCAATAGACACCTGTTTACATTCCCTGCGCACCGTATCCGAGATGAAATGCTAAACAGCCAACTCGTGAATGAAAAAAGTCGCTATTGTTAAACAACAAAATCTGCTGGTTTTAGAAATAGAATGAAGGGAAGTACTCAGATTGCATAATACACAACAGTACTGTTGAGAACCCGATCTCATGACGGGAAGTACTCAGATGACATTAATACACAATAGTACTGTTCGGTGCCCGATCTGATGAAGGGAAGTACTCAGATTGAATAATACACAATAGTACTGTTTGGTGCCCGATCTGATGAAGGGAAGTACTCAGATTGCATAATACACAACAGTACTGTTTGGTGCCCGATCTGATGAAGGGAAGTACTCAGATTGCATAATACACAACAGTACTGTTTGGTGCCCGATCTGATGAAGGGAAGTACTCAGATTGCATAATACACAACAGTACTGTTTGGTGCCCGATCTGATGAAGGGAAGTACTCAGATGACATTAATACACAATAGTACTGTTCGGTGCCCGATCTCATGACGGAAAGTACTCAGATGACATTAATACACAATAGTACTGTTCGGTGCCCGATCTGATGACGGGAAGTACTCAGATGACATTAAAACATAACAGTACTATTGGGTACCCGATCTCATAACTTGCAACCTGTGAATTCCTTGCTTACCCCCTCCCCCTTTTCCTATACTTACGAACGAAAAACAGACTAGACGAGAACACATGTGATCTCTTACCTTTCCTGTTCATAGTTCACCTTGCCCAGAATATCATTGTGACATTATATATTCTCCAGGTAATTGTTATCACGTGGCATACAAACATGTCTTCTATGAATAAGGTCTTCAGAGATTAGAATCTAATCAGTTTTTTTTAAAATATATACTCAGCAAAGACGGATTTGTTGGGCCAGTAGCGCAAATGAAACAGCGACACAAAGCGTTTTCTTCTTCTTCAGCGTTCATTCTCAAACTCCCGCTGGATCTCTCTTGTAGCAGTAACATTGTACTACTAAATACCCAGCAGGTTGCAGTCCAGAGAATGGAAATATGTTTTTTCACCGTTTTATTTGCGCCAATGGCCCAACACACCCGTCTTCGGCAGACGTAGCGTTTTAGTTCTCTGGACTACATCCTGCTGGAAATCTAGTAAGACTGTTGTCCTTCTGTAAGGATCCACCAGGAGTTTGAGAATGAAATCTGAAGAAGCAGCAAAAGAAAATAATAATATGAGTCGTCACATAAATCAAATCCCACATAATCAAGTTTTGTGTTGGAATATGAGTCGTCACATAAGAGATATATAATAATCACATTCCAAATAATCAAGTTTTGTGTCGAAACAGAGCTTTTCAATTGCAGACCACAGTCGCTGATGTTGATTCAGTGTCAGGTGCTCGTAGACTTTAATGTCGATTCTCAGTCGAAATACCGTGACACTATCTTGTAGAATTGAGACATTCTGTGATAGTCAACTAATAACGACATATCAGTACAGAAAACAGTGTTTCTCAACCAAATTGTCTGCCCAGTTTTTAAAAAAACAGGTACTAAGACTTGTGCGAAAGTAAAGACATCGGGAGTGATACTGACCACATCATGCCTAGATATGCTGCTGATCAAACAAACATACGGATCTAAGATTGTATCACCTTGCGCGCTTTTAAGTCACAAAAATACGACAACATTATCACCTTGCACGTTTCTAAGATTAAAAAATAAGACAACCTTATCACCTAGCCAGCTTCTAAGAAGTGGAAAAGAGTAAAATTGCTGTCTTTAATTTATTACATATATCTATTTCGTCTCGGCAGCAGAATGATTTGTAAGCACACCGCAAAACCACATCCTGTCCACAACCACATCCTCAAAAAAAAAAAAATTTTCTAATTTACTTATTGACCTTACATACTAAAAAAAAACAGTATTTAAAAGTCGTAGAAGAATGACTTAACTGTACTCGGTTTCCCATATGTACTCCGTCACTCTCAACGAAGCGGCACGCCGCCTTCCGAGAGTACCACTCATAGCACGTAACTCCGTAGCTTCAAGTGATAATCCACAGGGATCTCAGAAATAAATCGAACCCGTGACCTCTTGAACACAAGGCGAACAGCTTAACCACTACGCCAGGGAGATCTCCAACCTCCTTCCACACTGTATTGACGCTTGCTAATTGCAAACAATTCAGCAGTAGTTGAAAGTTCTTTTCTTTCTATACTTTAACAACACACACACACACACACACACACACACACACACACACACACACACATATATATATATATATATATATATATATATATATATATATATATATATATATATATGGTGTCTATATTGTTACCCTGCACTGAATTGGAAAGGAAATATTTGTGCTCAATATGACGTCATCACAAGATGTGTATTTCCATTCACCAATGTACATAGGGACAGCAGAGTGCTCTTAACTGCAGTGTTAACTTGTATTCGTTGACCAAAAAACCAATAAGGGTTTTCTTTTAGGTTGTTGTGGGTTCCCTGTAATGATGTGCAACGTCGCTCCAGTGAAGTAAGCTATCACTCTGTGAACAGTGAAGCTAGAAGTCCTGCAGAATGTATTCTGGTGTCTATGTTGTTGCTTCCACAGATGCAGGCCTCAAGAATCGCTGATGTCTACTTGGTGACAGTTTCTTTTAGACAGCAATGTCTTTTCTCATTGAAAATATTGTGATAATATCTTGCAAAATTGAGACATGTTTTTTTTTCATAATTATCTTGCAGCAAAATATATTTTTAATAGTCACCGTGTAACACTGTATATTTTTTATAGTCACTTTGTAACAGTATATTTTTTATAGTCACTTTGTAACAGTATATTTTTTATAGTCACTTTGTAACAGTATATTTTTGTATATTTCTAGTTGATGAATGCAGGAGGCGGATCCGTACTAGAAGTAAGTACTCCATGTACGTGCCGTTTCTTACTGGTCATGTGTTATGTTGTGCTTCTGATAATGATCTTGGTCGAAACGTCACGTACTCTGTCATTGTTATGCACATTTTGTGTGTGAAACGTCATAAACATTGTCACGATGTTATGCCTACGTAATCTGTAATTTATTGGTGTCCTTTTCTTGAATCCTGGTTACTTCTCTTCTACTTCTTCTTCTTCTGTTCTCTAAATTCTGCATATCTCATGTATGTACTCTAAGAATGTAATGCAATGTGTCATAATTTACATGTTTGCTACAATATCTGCGTCTTTCGGTCTGACAAATCCAACATCTGCAGTTCGTTACTTTGACTCTATATGAGATGGGACAACTATCTCCACCCAAAACCTCCTTAGTCGCCGCTTGCGACATGCATAACAGGTGACAGTATCGCTACTATTTGCTCCCATCCCCCTTTCAGACACTTGCAACCATACGAGCATTATTTATATGCCTGTTTAACTGTGGCTGTGTTTAATTATTTGTATACGCAATTAGTGCACAAACAGTTTCATTGTACTTGCTTCTGTACACGCTGCAGTATTTTCTGTTCTGTTGCACATTATGTCCAGAGACAATGAAACTGAAGACATTGGAGTTTTTACTAGTTCAAATTCCCACCCCGAACATTTTTAAATTTTTACCTGCTTCATACGCAAGTGTGGCAGCTGGGACCTGGATTTAATCCAGGGTATAAATTATAGTCTTATATTCAAGCAGCTCCGTAGTAGACTACTGAATGGGGGATATATTAACAACCTGTCTCGTTTGATAAAGGTGATTCCAACATCCTGTCTCGTTTGATAAAGGTGATTCTAACATCCTGTCTCGTTTGATAAAGGTGATTCTAACATCCTGTCTCGTTTGATAAAGGTGATTCCAACATCCTGTCTCGTTTGATAAAGGTGATTCCAACATCCTGTCTCGTTTGATAAAGGTGATTCCAACATCCTGTCTCGTTTGATAAAGGTGATTCCAACATCCTGTCTCGTTTGATAAAGGTGATTCCAACATCCTGTCTCGTTTGATAAAGGTGATTCCAACATCCTGTCTCGTTTGATAAAGGTGATTCCAACATCCTGTCTCGTTTGATAAAGGTGATTCTAACATCCTGTCTCGTTTGATAAAGGTGATTCTAACATCCTGTCTCGTTTGATAAAGGTGATTCCAACATCCTGTCTCGTTTGATAAAGGTGATTCTAACATCCTGTCTCGTTTGATAAAGGTGATTCCAACATCCTGTCTCGTTTGATAAAGGTGATTCCAACATCCTGTCTCGTTTGATAAAGGTGATTCTAACATCCTGTCTCAATACGTAGTTTTGTCTTCTATTAAATGGCGGAGAGATTCCAAGCCGGAGAATACATTGCATATTTGTCATTTTTGTGTGACAGTTTGTCATTATTGTGTGACAGTTTGTTTTATTATGTGACAGTTTGCCTTTATTGTGTGACAATATGTCTGTATTGTGTGACAGACCCCATATGTGACTGAGAGTGCTAGATGTAAGATCACTGCGGCTGTAAACAAATCTGACAGGAGAATGTTGAGATAGTTGGCCTAGATAGTGTGCTGTCCTTCTGGAAGGACTTGGTAATCCTGGGATAGTGTGCTGTCCTCTTTGCAGAATTGTTAATCCTGGGATAGTGTGCTGTCCTTTTGGCAGACTTGTTAATCCTGGGATAGCGTGCTGTCCTTCTGGCAGACTTGTTAATCCTGGGATAGCGTCCTGTCCTTCTGGCAGACTTGTTAAACCTGGGATAGTGTGCTGTCCTCCTTGCAGACTTGTTAATCCTGGGATAGAGTGCTGTCCTTCTGGCAGACTTTTTAATACTGGGATAGCGTGCTGTCCTTCTGGCAGACTTGTTAATCCTGGGATAGCGTCCTGTACTTCTGGAAGGACTTGGTAATCCTTGGATAGTGATGCAGTTAAAGGTCTCCCTTCGGGACTATATATGTATTTATAAATCTCCCTTGCACAGTAATGCCATAAATCTCCCTTACACAATAATGCCATAAATCTCTCTTACACAATCATGCCATAAATCTCTCTTACACAATCATGCCATAAATCTCTCTTACACAATAATGCCATAAATCTCCGTTACACAATAATGCCATAAATCTCCCTTACACAATAATGCCATAAATCTCTCTTACACAATAATGTCATAAATCTCTCTTACACAATCATGCCATAAATCTCTCTTACACAATAATGCCATAAATCTCCCTTACACAATCATGCCAAAATTCTCCCTTACACAATCATGCCATAAATCTCCCTTACACAATCATGCCATAAATCTCCCTTACACAATCATGCCATAAATCTCCCTTACACAGTCATGTCATAAAATCTCTCTTACACAATCATGCCATAAATCTCCCTTACACAATCATGCCATAAATCTCCCTTACACAATCATGCCATAAATCTCCCTTACACAGTAATGTCATAAATCTCTCTTACACAATCATGCCATAAATCTCCCTTACACAATCATGCCATAAATCTCCCTTACACAATAATGCATAAATCTCCCTTACACAATCAAGCCATAAGTTTCCCTAACACAATCAAGCCATAGATACATCCTTACATAAGTCCCAGTATCATCTCAGTTACACAACTGAAAATAATCGGGGCTTTTGTCTGCGAGACTATGGGCTGTCCACGAGTGTTCAATAGCAATAATTAAGTAATCTCCCTTGGTTATTATGGAATCGAGGTAACTAAGGACGCGATGTATTTGGGGGGAAAATAGCGCTCTATGGGAAACCTAAGGGTACGCATTTATAAAACTCATTAGCTAAACTGAATGAAACGTTAGAAATGTTTAGAATTTTACAGATAAATAGTAGTAGGAATTATTACAATAATTTCATTTTTTTATAACTAACATGCATGATTAAGAACTCAAAGAAAATATATACAAACCATTAATTTGTATAACATGTATATATGTTATACAAATTAAGGGAATGGATACGTACAGACAAAAGAGCACGGGGTAGACCAAAAGAAACACACAGAAGAACAATACTTAGAGAAAGTAAAACAACCAATATTCATACTATTCAAGAACTGCCAAGAATAGCTTTGAACAGACAGAATTGGAGAGATCTGACCTCTGCCCTATGCGCTAGTTCAATGCAAAAGGAAAACAAATGAATGAATATATATATATATATAATATATATATATATATATATATATATATATATATATATATATATATTATATATATATATAGAGAGAGAGGAGAGAGAGAGAGAGAGAGAGAGAGAGAGAGAGAGAGAGAACTTGGAATGAGATTATTGTTAACAATTCGGCCTTCACTCCCCTCCCTCCAATTGGAATAACCCCGTGGAGAGGGGAGAGTGTGACACTCAATTCGTAGAGCGCAGATCGATGCATCCGACAGTAATCTAAGCGTTTATTTAAAATCTGAGTTCAGTGACATTGAATGAAAGTTACATTGACTGTCACGAAAGTAATAATGAAACTGCGCATAATATTAAAAAATGGGAATGCCGGCATTTCTTGTTGTATTGTACCAAAAATTCTTTCATAACGTTACAGACTTTATCTCGGGTACACAATTATATATAATAAATGTATGGGCCTAGAACAAAGATTTCCAATACACCATGTTAAATTCAGCCGCATGAAGCTGTGCCTGTGGACATTTCACAGCATAATGGCAATATACTGAACATAACATATTGCCTAGACATTCACAGGAACACAACAAGTTCAGGGTTGTTCCTGTCTCTTTAATAATGAATAGGATCATCAACATTAAGTGCCATCTCCGCAACCAAGGTTGGCTGCAACGTTTCTCCAACATCTCCTGTCTCTTGTCTTGGTGATGCACTCTGCTAGACTAACCTGACCATCGTGTGATGTTACTCTCCCACTTGTATCTCTGCCTACCTCTTGCACGCTTCCCTTTGACTTTACCCTCAAGTAAGGTCTTCAACAAGGTGTCATCTTTTAATGTGTCCAAAAATATTTTATTTGCCTTATCTTTATTTCTCTTAGTAGTTCTTTCTTCATATTAAGTGTCATTAGCACCTCTTTATTTGTTTTCTTCTCTTTCCATGATGTTCTCCCTATTCTTCTATATACCAACATCTCAAAGGCATTAATTCTGTCTTCTAATTGTTTATTTAGTGTCCATGTTTCTGAGCCATACATTAATATGAAATAAATGTAGCATTTTATAATTTTCATTTTTAACTTGTTTGTAATTTGTTTAGATATTAATAATTTCCTCATGTCATTGAAGGTACTTTTAGCCATTCCTATTCTCCTTTTAACTTCTGTTTCACATCTGCCATCATTTGTGACTATGTGTCCAATATATTGATACTGTTTTACTTGTTGTAGTTTCTCTCCTTGTATGTTTATGTTTACCTAATGAATACGATATACTAGTTTAATACGGGGTTGACCAGTATTTTTGTGTATCACCAATAAAAGTAATCACCAATCACAATAATGTATTAACATTTTCATAGAGGCTATTTGTGTAGAATTGACGTCATTAAGTGAAATGTGTCGTCACTTGTTCGTCAGTTACAGTATTAATGTGTTGTTACGTGGTCACAAACAAGATGGCTTAAATTTTGATCTAAATATTGCTGGATTCAGTAAAGAAAATGTCATTTTTATCTTTTGAGGAACGGAAAAATATTTGAAATGTTATTTCCAAAATTGAGAATGTTGCTGAAGTTATGTTTCAATGGAGGCGTGAGTATATGACAGTCTTACGGTCTGCACATCTTATGATTGCGAGGATACCGATACTACAGATTTATATAGAGTCCAGGCCCGTTATAATAAGGGAGGGGGTTTGGGGTGTTGAACCCACTCTCCCCCAAATCAGAACATATGTTTTGTACTATGATCATGGCTACAAGACGGGCTAAAACTCTAACACCCCCGCCCCCTTATCAATTTATCAACAAAAAAAACAACATATTTTTCATCACACACGGTCGGACACAAGAAACATGACATCACACACGGTCGACAAACTAAAACGAACGAATGACCCTTTTTTTAAGGTTAGCTTCATCACAACCCCCTCCTACGTAAAATGTATCTACGGTCCTGATAGAAATGTACATACGATCCTGATTTAAAACATATAAGAAAGAAAATGATGTCAGAGATAAATAAACATGTACACAGGATTCCATAGATAATATATATGTACAGTTCAACCAAGAAATCGGATTTGGTTTGAACATGTCATTCGACACCACGGACTGTCTAAAGCAATCTCTCAAAGAACAATAGACGCTAGAAAAGGTAGTGATGAAATTATTATAGCTTATATAGCGGGGTATGGGTCGGGGGCATGCCCAGGGAGCCAAATTGCATAGCTGTGGCGCACATTCTTGATTAGAACCTTATTAAAAACCCCACAACACACGGGGCATTCCATAGTTGCTCCGCCCTCCGTTCCATCAGCCATCTCAGTGTATGCAAACTCAGACGGACCAGGTATTGATTGCGTGATGATGTGGCGCACATTATCCACACCCACAGAAGAACATCGATATCTGTATGCTTTGTCTCATCCTCCGTGACGTTCCGTCCCGTAACGGTCCGTCCCGTAACGGTTTCTGACATATCCTACTAGTCGCATCTTACGATATACATGACATATCAAAGTGTTATTAATCCTTACTCCTATTCCTGGTAACACACGAGCGGTACACAATTCACACTCTCATCTGTCAGCGTTTCTTTCTGAAACGTCTTGTCATTCCGTCACCTGTAATTGTTACTCTTATAAGACATTTGTGTCACACTAGCATCTTTCAAAGTTTTTTCTCTCTCTCTCTCCCTCTTTCTACACTTTTTCTACCCTCTCTATCGCCATATCAATCCTTCCACCTCTTTCATCTCTCAAGCCTATTCCCTCTCCTAATATCTCACTGTTTCTCCCCTTCCCTCTTTCTCTTTCTCTCCATCTTTGTCCCTCCTCTCTCAATCGTCTTTCTCCATCCTCTCTGCCCCTCTCCGTCTCTCTATCCCTCCCCTTCTCTCTCACTCTAATTATCTTTCTCTTTCCTCTCACCTTCTCTGTCCCTCTTCTCCTCTCTCATTCTTTCTCTGTCAAATGCCCTCTTTCTACTTTAACTATAACTCTACCTCCTACCTCCAAAACTCAACTTATTAAAGATATACAACTCAAACCTTATTTCATCTTCTCTCACTCATACATTTCCTGGGATATTAACCGTCCCTCCATCCACTTTCACAAAACCCACAAAAATCCACGTATTTATTCTTTCATCTTACCTATTTTCTCCGTCTCCCCATCTATCCATCACGCGTTACATCCCCGGACGTTTCTTGTCCTCTAGCATCACTAATCCAAAGTTTAACAAGCCCTGCTGTATGCGCCATGCCAATTACATCTTTATGACGTCTGCAGATTTTTATTGCCCTCAATCCTGATGCATGGACTGCAGAGATATCGTTCTTCACTGAACATATCAAGGATTTCAGCCACAAGCTAGTCTATGCTATAGGGGTGTCAATCACTGACGATAAGCTGCGGTTCATGGGTGTTTATGTTCTGTGCGAGCGTGTTCGGTGAGTGAATAGATGGCTGAAGATAGTGTGAAGATTGTAGGTAGTAGTCATTATGTTTTTGTTATCTGTACTTGAGAGGATTAAGTGTGGGGGATGGATGGACTGACTATGTGTTAGTCTAAGTGGGTGCGTGTTTTTGGTGGGAATATGCAGGGTTATGTGTGGGGCTCAGCGGATCTATACAATGGTATGTGTGGTAGGCTGTTATAGGGTTAAGCAACTTTGGAAAAAGTGTAATTTGTGTTTGTCAGTGTGGGTAAACGATGTTGTTTCGTGTTTGTCAGTGTGGGTACACGATGTTGTTTCGTGTTCGTCAGTGTGGGTACACGATGTTGTTTCGTGTTTGTCAGTGTGGGTACACGATGTTGTTTCGTGTTTGTCGGTGTGGGTAAACGAAGTTGTTTTGTGTGACAAGAAGAAATAAGTGTGTGTCACTGTGGGTAAACGATGTTATTTCGTGTTTGTCAGTGTGGGTAAACGAAGTTGTTTCGTATTTGTCAGTGTGGGTAAACGATGTTGTTTCGTGTTTGTCAGTGTGGGTAAACGATGTTATTTTATGTGATAAAAAGAGATAAGTGTGAACATTTTGGTAAAGTAAAGTTAACCCACATCATTTATTAATGGCGTAGTGGTGTCAGATGTTAACGATCTCACATTTCAGTGGCTCTGCTGTATCAGGGCGATAGCCATCTCCTCTCCCTCGCAGTCTTTACTTCACAGTCTATTCCGGTTCCAAATAAGGCTAGATCCATCCGAGAGCCATTGCAATCTGAAAACCATTTTCGCATCAACAGAAAAATTAGACCAGGGCTACTCATACGCGATGCCAGTCCGCTAACCACTGCGCTACTCGGCTCCCTAACATGTTGTGAATTTGGTGTTGATATGATACTGTATTTATTGTGAATTTGGCGTTGGTATGAGAGTGTCTATAAATGAATATTGATATGAGAGTGTCTATAAATGAATATTGGTATGAGAGCGTCTATAAATGAATATTGATATGAGAGTGTCTATAAATGAATATTGGTATGGGAGTGTCTATAAATGAATATTGATATGAGAGTGTCTATAAATGAATATTGGTATGGGAGTGTCTATAAATGAATATTGATATGAGAGTGTCTATAAATGAATATTGGTATGGGAGTGTCCATAAATGAATATTGATATGAGAGTGTCTATAAATGAATATTGGTATGGGAGTGTCTATAAATGAATATTGGTATGGGAGTGTCTATAAATGAATATTGATATGAGAGTGTCTATAAATGAATATTGGTATGGGAGTGTCTATAAATGAATATTGGTATGAGAGTGTCTATAAATGAATATTGAAGCTGCGTTTGTTGGTCATATATTGGAAATAACTGCATAGAAGATTAATGGTTGAAGGCAGAGTTAACGTCAACAATTGAATGGGGCGCCCAAGACGACGATGGCGCAGTGATATGTCAAATTCTGTAAACATGCCATTAGCTGCGGCAGGTGAACTCACCCAGAATGATCGCGGAATGTTCAGAGAATCCATAAGGATCCACGTTCTGAAAAGAATATGTCACATGATGATGATAGTTATATTCTGATACATGTGGTTACTGAGATGGACATCGTTATATTCCGGTGCATGTGGTTATTGAGTTGGACATCGTTATATTCCGGTGCATGTGGTTATTGAGTTGGACATCGTTATATTCCTGTGTGTGTGAGTATTGAGACGGCCACGGTGACATACCGTTACGCGTGGTGATTGATACATCCCTCTTTATCTAAATTTACGTGTTGGCGTACATGCGCATTTACAACACAGATATCTTCACTTTCTTACACATAAAGTATTACTTGTGAAATAGATATCTTCACTTTCTTACTAATAAAGTATTACTTGTGAAATAGATATCTTCACTTTCTTACTAATAAAGTATTACTTGTGAAATAGATATCTTCACTTTCTTACTAATAAAGTATTACTTGTGAAATATATATCTTCACTTTCTTACTCATAAAGTATTACTTGTGAAATAGATATCTTCACTTTCTTACTAATAAAGTATTACTTGTGAAATATATATCTTCACTTTCTTACTCATAAAGTATTACTTGTGAAATAGATATCTTCACTTTAGTACTTATAAAGTATTACTTGTGAAATAGATATCTTCACTTTAGTACTTATAAAGTATTACTTGGGAAATAGATATCTTCACTTTAGTACTTATAAAGTATTACTTGTGAAATAGATATCTTCACTTTATTACTTATAAAGTATTACTTGGGAAATAGATATCTTCACTTTAGTACTTATAAAGTATTACTTGTGAAATAGATATCTTCACTTTAGTACTTATATAAGTATTACTTGGGAAATAGATATCTTCACTTTAGTACTTATAAAGTATTACTTGTGAAATAGATATCTTCACTTTAGTACTTATAAAGTATTACTTGTGAAATAGATATCTTCACTTTAGTACTTATAAAGTATTACTTGTGAAATAGATATCTTCACTTTAGTACTTATAAAGTATTACTTGTGAAATAGATATCTTCACTTTCTTACTAATAAAGTATTACTTGTGAAATAGATATCTTCACTTTCTTACTAATAAAGTATTACTTGTGAAATAGATATCTTCACTTTAGTACTTATAAAGTATTACTTGGGAAATAGATTTCTTCACTTTCTTACTAATAAAGTATTACTTGTGAAATAGATATCTTCACTTTAGTACTTATAAAGTATTACTTGTGAAATAGATATCTTCACTTTAGTACTTATAAAGTATTACTTGTGAAATAGATATCTTCACTTTAGTACTTAAAAAGTATTACTTGTGAAATAGATATCTTCACTTTAGTACTTATAAAGTATTACTTGTGAAATAGATATCTTCACTTTAGTACTTATAAAGTATTACTTGGGAAATAGATATCTTCACTTTAGTACTTATAAAGTATTACTTGGGAAACACTTCTTTCTCTTTCCCGCTTTAACGCAACAATCTCTTCTAGGAAGCTTTTCATTTCTCTAACAATCTCTTTTCTTACTTCAAAATGTGTTCACTGTGTCTTTATGATTCTAAAAGTTATCATTTCCTGAATTTTTTTACCTTTCCATGCGTGTCTTTTTATCCGTTATTTTTCTATAAATTTTCCTTGAGCTGTTGTTTCTGATACAAGGTTTCCATATTTATATTTTTGGGGAGGAAACCGGTTTTTGTTGCATATAACGCTTAGGGAAACACATTTTATAGTTAATTCTCATAATACTTTGTTTTCAGTTTTATATAATTGATCACGTAAATAATATTATTAGGAAGCGTTGATAAATTATTGAAGCAGCCACGCATCTGTGTATGTTTTATTTGTGTTTGTCGTGCGCGAAGACATACTGGTCTGTGTATTACGAATGCCTAATGGTACGTGTATATTTAAAAATGTGTTACCGTGGAAGAAATGACATAATTTTTCAATGTGTGGCTTATTATATATCTATGTCTCAATCTACTTGTCCATTTTCATAGTAACTTTGGAATATACACGTATATGTGTGCGTGCGTGTGCTCATACGTTTGTGCGCGTAGGTATGTGTGTATCTGCGTGAGTGTGTTTGTGTTTGTGTTCGGAAATCTAAATAATATCACATGATTTTAGAAACGCGTATTGATTGAATTGGGAAAGTTTAAAGCGTGTCATAACAGCATTGAAGCGACACAAAGCGTGTCATAACAGCATTGAAGCGACACAAAGCGTGTCATAACAGCATTGAAGCGACACAAAGCGTGTCATAACAGCATTGAAGCGACACAAAGCGTGTCATAACAGCATTGAAGCGACACAAAGCGTGTCATAACAGCATTGAAGCGACACAAAGCGTGTCATAACAGCATTGAAGCGACACAAAGCGTGTCATAACAGCATTGAAGCGACACAAAGCGTGTCATAACAGCATTGAAGCGACACAAAGCGTGTCATAACAGCATTGAAGCGACACAAAGCGTGTCATAACAGCATTGAAGCGACACAAAGCGTGTCATAACAGCATTGAAGCGACACAAAGCGTGTCATAACAGCATTGAAGCGACACAAAGCGTGTCATAACAGTATTGAAGCGACACAAAGCGTGTCATAACAGCATTGAAGCGACACAAAGCGTGTCATAACAGCATTGAAGCGACACAAAGCGTGTCATAACAGCATTGAAGCGACACAAAGCGTGTCATAACAGCATTGAAGCGACACAAAGCGTGTCATAACAGCATTGAAGCGACACAAAGCGTGTCATAACAGCATTGAAGCGACACAAAGCGTGTCATAACAGCATTGAAGCGACACAAAGCGTGTCATAACAGCATTGAAGCGACACAAAGCGTGTCATAACAGCATTGAAGCGACACAAAGCGTGTCATAACAGTATTGAAGCGACACAAAGCGTGTCATAACAGCATTGAAGCGACACAAAGCGTGTCATAACAGCATTGAAGCGACACAAAGCGTGTCATAACAGCATTGAAGCGACACAAAGCGTGTCATAACAGCATTGAAGCGACACAAAGCGTGTCATAACAGCATTGAAGCGACACAAAGCGTGTCATAACAGTATTGAAGCGACACAAAGCGTGTCATAACAGCATTGAAGCGACACAAAGCGTGTCATAACAGCATTGAAGCGACACAAAGCGTGTCATAACAGCATTGAAGCGACACAAAGCGTGTCATAACAGTATTGAAGCGACACAAAGCGTGTCATAACAGTATTGAAGCGACACAAAGCGTGTCATAACAGCATTGAAGCGACACAAAGCGTGTCATAACAGCATTGAAGCGACACAAAGCGTGTCATAACAGCATTGAAGCGACACAAAGCGTGTCGTAACAGTATTGAAGCGACACAAAGCGTGTCGTAACAGTATTGAAGCGACACAAAGCGTGTCATAACAGCATTGAAGCGACACAAAGCGTGTCATAACAGCATTGAAGCGACACAAAGCGTGTCATAACAGCATTGAAGCGACACAAAGCGTGTCATAACAGCATTGAAGCGACACAAAGCGTGTCATAACAGCATTGAAGCGACACAAAGCGTGTCATAACAGTATTGAAGCGACACAAAGCGTGTCATAACAGCATTGAAGCGACACAAAGCGTGTCATAACAGCATTGAAGCGACACAAAGCGTGTCATAACAGCATTGAAGCGACACAAAGCGTGTCATAACAGCATTGAAGCGACACAAAGCGTGTCATAACAGCATTGAAGCGACACAAAGCGTGTCATAACAGCATTGAAGCGACACAAAGCGTGTCATAACAGCATTGAAGCGACACAAAGCGTGTCATAACAGCATTGAAGCGACACAAAGCGTGTCATAACAGCATTGAAGCGACACAAAGCGTGTCATAACAGTATTGAAGCGACACAAAGCGTGTCATAACAGCATTGAAGCGACACAAAGCGTGTCATAACAGCATTGAAGCGACACAAAGCGTGTCATAACAGCATTGAAGCGACACAAAGCGTGTCATAACAGCATTGAAGCGACACAAAGCGTGTCATAACAGCATTGAAGCGACACAAAGCGTGTCATAACAGATTGAAGCGACACAAAGCGTGTCATAACAGCATTGAAGCGACACAAAGCGTGTCATAACAGCATTGAAGCGACACAAAGCGTGTCATAACAGCATTGAAGCGACACAAAGCGTGTCATAACAGTATTGAAGCGACACAAAGCGTGTCATAACAGTATTGAAGCGACACAAAGCGTGTCATAACAGCATTGAAGCGACACAAAGCGTGTCATAACAGCATTGAAGCGACACAAAGCGTGTCATAACAGCATTGAAGCGACACAAAGCGTGTCGTAACAGTATTGAAGCGACACAAAGCGTGTCGTAACAGTATTGAAGCGACACAAAGCGTGTCATAACAGCATTGAAGCGACACAAAGCGTGTCAAAACAGCAATGAAACGACGCAAACACATTGGACTGAGTGCAATTTAGCTGCATAATAATATCCAGAGATTAGTGATAAAGTGGACAAATTCACATTGCAACATCAATGGAAATGAAGTCACAGATAGACTGGCAAAGAAAGAGGGAAATTTCCGAAAGAGAACTACCTGGTCTGTTACGAGGACATGAAGACCATTATCAAAGGCAACTACAAAAACAAAAAGAAAGAAAACCACCCCAATTAAAATGCAGATGACGGGCGTTACCAAGTATCCAAAACGTTGCTGATCCAACAGTCCATAGGCTCATGCCCTTAAGTATCCAAAACGTTGCTGATCCAGCGGTCCATGGGCTTATACCCTTAAGTATCCAAAAGATTGCTAATCCAGCGGTCCATAATCTCATGCCCTTAAGTATCCAAAAGGTTGCTAATCCAGTGTTCCATATGCACATGTCCTTAAGTATCCAAAAGGTTGCTAATCCAGTGGTCCATATGCACATGCCCTTAAGTATCCAAAAGGTTGCTAATCTAGTGGTCCATAGGCTCATGCCCTTAAGTATCCAAAAGGTTGCTAATCCAGTGGTCCATAGGCTCATGCCCTTAAGTATCCAAAACGTTGCTGATCCAGCAGTCCATAGGCTCATGCCCTTAAGTATCCAAAACGTTGCTGATCCAGCGGTCCATGGGCTTATACCCTTAAGTATCCAAAAGATTGCTAATCCAGCGGTCCATAATCTCATGCCCTTAAGTATCCAAAAGGTTGCTAATCCAGTGTTCCATATGCACATGTCCTTAAGTATCCAAAAGGTTGCTAATCCAGTGGTCCATATGCACATGCCCTTAAGTATCCAAAAGGTTGCTAATCTAGTGGTCCATAGGCTCATGCCCTTAAGTATCCAAAAGGTTGCTAATCCAGTGGTCCATATGCACATGCCCTTAAGTATCGAAAAGGTTGCTAATCCATCGGTCCATGGGCACATGCCCTTAAGTATCCAAATGGTTGCTAATCCAGCGGTCCATATGCACATGCCCTTAAGTATCCAAAACGTTGCTAATCCATCGGTCCATGGGCACATGCCCTTAAGTATTCAAATGGTTGCTAATCCAGCGGTCCAAAGGCACATGCCCTTAAGTATCCAAAACGTTGCTGATCCAGCGGCCCATGGGCACATGCCCTTAAGTATCCAAATGGTTGCTAATCCATCGGTCCACAGGCACATGCCCTTAAGTATCCAAAACGTTGCTGATCCAGCGGTCCATGGGCTCATGCCCTTAAGTATCGAAAAGAGACCAGGTTATCTTGCTGTGTCTCACAACTAGTCACAATGAAATGAGATACTTTCCTAGCGATGTTTGTATACCTCCTTCTTTCAGAACCTTTTCATGTTCCACATTATATCTTTAGTTTTATCTTTTTGTTATCTTAATGATTTGTTCATTTTTTTTTACTTTTTGTTTTCACACGGTGAAGTTAACCCATACCACATCCCCTTCGCCTCAATTTACGACAGACATGACAGAGTGATACAGATCGCGTTTGTGACGGCCAAAGTACCGATAGTTCGATCCCCGCCACATGCAATCGTAGATCTGAATCATTCAGATGCAAATGGCAAACTACTGAACGTATTTATATTGCCTAGAAAATCACTACAGCCAAAAGTACTGCGTTGACGGCCATATCCTGAATAGGATACGTTAGCATATATATATCTTTTAAAAGAGTTAATTTATATTGTAACTGCAGTTCATACGTATTGAGTCATGTGGTGCTAGGCCCATAGTTTTACTATTTACCAACTGTGTACGGTTACACTCTCAGTAGATATGGTACCCATTTCCTTAGGCTACGTTAGACTACCTGTCCATTCCTTGATGTTGTCTGTTCACTCTCCGTGTCTTTATTTGCCTTCTTCTTCTTCCCTCACCCTCCTTTCGACGTTTCCTTTGTGCTTCTTCCTCCCCTCCTTTCGACGTTTCCTTTCAGTATTATTTTTGACAAGGAATCAAGTCTACATACATGTCCAAAATATTCTAGTTTTCGTCGCTTCACTATTGAAAACAAAGTTTCATCTATATTTTCATTAATCTCTATTTTATTTCTTACGTACACATTAGGTCTTCTATACTGGCTATCAGTCACGAGCGAACCCACTAACCACTGTACCACCTAAGCCGACATAGATATATTCTTCATTACAAAAATTAGACTTAGACTTTCTCGTCTTTCTTTGAAGTGAATAATCAAGTGGCATTCTCTGAGGCGTAGTGGTTAATCCGTTCGCTTCGCATTCAATAAGTAGGGGGCTCGCATCCCTTTCTCGGTGTCGTGTTTATAAACATGATTTTGTTACCATACACCCTGGGATCTGGCTTGAAGCTAACCAGTTACGTACTGTGTGTGATACTCTCGTCAGGCGGGGTGTCGCTTAGGTAAGAGGGACAGAGTACAGGGTAACCCTATCATAATGATGTCAATCCTCTATACCTTTTGACTTTTTATAGCCTTCTCTCATTGAACAACACGTATGTACATATTTTTGTATATCTACGTTTTCTGGTGAGTTCCTGTTCCGAGAGTTGAACACAATACCACTTGAAGAAGAGGATATGCGTTGTCACCAGAATGTGAATTTTGACTTTTTTTTTAAGCGAGCTGGAAGCTTAATGTCTTCCAGGATCAAGGAGTGACGTCTGATATTTTTGGTATATTGTTGGATGATTTCTTCTTGACATGCCTGCAAGTTAGAATGTCACCAGCAAATATTAATGATGGGTCAAACCTGTTGGAAAAAAAATTGATGTGTGGTTGCATTTGGTGTCACCCGTGTGGCGACCAGTTCTTGGACTTTTAAATCAGAGTGTCGCCGTGTGGCTACCGGATCTTGGACATTAAGTTCTCAGAAATCTGAGAAAGAACGCAGGAGATGAAGGACATCATAGTGCAAAGAATAATACTACTGTTTCTGTCCAGCATATCCTAGTTGGTAGCACTTAGGAAAAGCTGGGAAACATGGTCTGAAGCTGTAACTTGTAAAAAAAATCATCATTGCTTATAGAAACGTGGCCAAGAGATACCAGTTTTACCTTGGAGACACGAACCCACAAAGAAGAAAAACCATACAAAAGAGAGACCATACAAAAGAGAGACCATCAAGAACTTAACCGAGATGGGAATCACATGGAATGATTCTGGTAATATATCCATATTCTTCTTCAGCGTTCATTCTCAAACTCCTGCCGGATCTCTATTGCAGTAGGACAATGGCCCTATTATATTTCCAGCAGGATATAGTCCAGAGAATGGAAATGCGTTATGTCTTCGTTTTATTTGCGCCAATGGCCCGACACATCCGTCTTCGGCGGGGTATATATATCCATATATAAAGACAATATATAAGATAAGACAGCAAAAAAAATGCCAAGAAAATAATTAAAACTACCAAAATCAACTCATGGAAAGAAAATGGAGACATGCTCAACGCATGAAGATTATAAAATGCACAAAAGAGGTTTTGCAAGAAAATTCGGAACATATGAAACAAAGATGATATATATGAACCAACAGAAATAATAAATGACGATAAAGATAATGCATTAAAAGTAAATAGTAGAAAGATGGCAAGATTATTTCAAAGAACTACTGAACCTAAAGAAGGAGAAAAAGCTACAACAATAAACACTAAAGCAGCAACCTAAGACAAAATATACTAATGTCGGAAATAGAAAATGCAATAAACAAAGCACCATATCCAGAGGTTTTCACACGCTTCTAGACTACCAAACGACAGCGTGCCACATATGACCATGACACAGACATAACGGATATAAAGCTATAGGCAGACCATGTAAAAGATGGATCACATAAATCAAAGAAACCACAGGAACAAGCTTACAAACAACACACAGGGCTGCCATCTCCAGAAAACTCTTCTGCCCCTGACGCGGCAAAGCAAACAAGGGATAGATCATCATCATCATTAAGTGCCATGCCAGCTGGCGTAGGCAGTCATGGCTCTCCACAGCTCTCTGTCCACAGTATTATGTATCAAAGTCGTTGTTGTTTCCTTGCCATGCCAGGTTGTCAAACTGTCTAATATTTTCTCACGTTGTCGCCATCTGTCTCTGTTGCCTTCAATTTTGCCTGTTGTGATTATGTTCTGTAAACCTGTCTGTCTCATGAAGTGGCCAAAAAAATAAGATTGCCTTTTTCTTATATTGTTGATTAAGGTCCGTTTCGCATTTGACTCATTCAACACCTCTACATTAGTTTTACTAGCATTCCATGGTATTCTCAGCATTCTTCTGTAGAACCACATCTCTGTTGCCTCTATATATATATATATAGATAGATGGAAAGCTTAATACAATATTAAAAATTCATATCTGCGGCCTATACACCCAAGAATGTGTAAATACAGTAAGAGATCAAATGTTTAGATTGAAACTTGTGTTAAGTAGACGATGTACAGCAGCTTTCAGAGTATGAAACATGATTGTGTGAACAATATGTATGTTAGTTTTGACGTCCATTGTTCCGAAGAATGCTACCACCGTCTTATTCTTAATAAATCGTCTATGCAATTCACAATCCAAAAATTCACTCCACAACTAAACAAAACAGAGCATCCTGTGTATCCATCAATGTTGTACCTTACCACATCTCGACATTAACACCTTTCATTCCTACATACAGATATCCTGTTGCGTTCTGCTCTTCTCCCTTTCGTTTCCTTATCGTTCCTCCCATTTTATTCATAATCAATTATCATCCATTTTTTCTCCCGGAATTCCTGCTTATATTAATCATGCACTGATATCTCCATAGACATTAATGTCTTCTTCTCAGCATGTCGACGGTATCAATCACAGCACGTAACTCCCTAAGATCCTTAGGGATCTGTTCAGGGATCTCGCAAGGAGAATTACACCTCTTAAGACGTTATGAGCTGGATTCAAACCCGCGAGCTCTTGAAAATAAAGCGAACAACTTAGCCACTACGCCAGGAGGATACTATGTCTTCTTAAACTCATGCAATGTTCTTAGTTGTTTTCAGTCATTTTCTTTGCTTGTTGTTCAAGTCAAAAAATAGCATCTGTACACATTAGCAACGGACATTTGAATTATGCCATAGCCGAGTTCCAGTATATACCCTCTAAACAGGAAGTCAGTGAGACTTCATTCGTGACGTCGTATTATTATCTTGCCAATATTGGTCAATATTTGTATATTCGCAAATCACAAAAAGCCAAGGCTTACAAACGAAATGCACGGAAATAATCAAAAATAAGCCTTTTATGTGGTTTAGTTTCTGTTCAGTTTAGTTTCTGTTCAGTTTAGTTTCTGTTCAGTTTAGTTTCTGTTCAGTTTAGTTTCTGTTCAGTTTAGTTTCTGTTCAGTTTAGTTTCTATTCAGTTTAGTTTCTGTTCAGTTTAGTTTCTGTTCAGTTTAGTTTCTGTTCAGTTTAGTTTCTGTTCAGTTTAGTTTCTGTTCAGTTTAGTTTCTATTCAGTTTAGTTTCTGTTCAGTTTAGTTTCTGTTCAGTTTAGTTTCTGTTCAGTTTAGTTTCTATTCAGGTTTCTTCTAGTATTGTCGTTGGTCACAATGAAGCTGTGGTTAGAAGAATGTTCGTAGACTCTTTAATAGAATTCTTCTTAAGGTTATTACAATTTGGATTAGGAGTGCGATGCCTTTTTATTGAGTCCAATCTCTTTTACTGTAGTTGTTTCCTTCCAAATAGGTATTATCACTAGTGGTTATTAGGTCAGGGTTCTGGTGTACTTTTTTCTTAAACCATTCAGACTGCGGAGAAGGTCATCCTTTATATCTATCTAGTATTCATTCTTTGTCTTGACCGTCTGTGTGTCAGTCTAATAAATGTATATCTTATCTGTCTATCTGTCTGTCTGTCTATCTGTCTATCTGTCTGTCTGTCCATCTATCTATATATCTTATCTATCTGTCTGTCCATCTAACTATATATTTATATAACTATATATATATATATATATATATATATATATATATATATATATATATATATATATATATATATATATATATATAATCTACCCTTCTGTTTATTTATTCATCTACCTATCCTATCTATACAATATATGTATATATTTATCTATGTATTATATATATATATATATATATATATATATATATATATATATATATATATATATATATATATATATATATATATATATATATATATATATATATATATATATATATATATAAATAAAATCAATCTATTATATTGAATATATCACATCTGTCTATTCTAACTAATATCTTATCTATCTCATCTGTTATATATATATATATGTATATCTGTGTCTACATAACAGTTAGAAGACATATCTTAACATGTCTCATTTTCTATACAGGTCTTGTCAACGTAAACCACATGTCCCCTCTCACTCTGATGTCATGTACCCCTACCCACATGTCATGCACCTCCCACACCCATATGTCATTTAAACATGTTGGGAAATGGTATATAAAAAACAATGTATATTAAATTCTTCAAGGAATGAGAGTCTTAGACCCCACGCCTAACCTTCCTTAACGCCTTCTTACAATAAGCATAGCAAGTGACGTTATTACTATTGTATACTCCCACGTTGTTTGCCGACTCACTAAAATGGCGAATCGGACATAATTGTTGAGAAGTTAAAATACACATTTTGTATTCTTCACAACAAAGCAACTCTGCTTGAGAACCCTTGAATAACAAAGCAATTCTGCGTGAGAACCCTTGAATAATATGTCTCAGATACACGTCACGAGATGATGCATTCATTTCCATGTCGGAATACGCTTGCCCAAATGTCACGGGACTCATAACGGAGCGTATACGCAATATAAAGACATATGTTCAAGATGGCAGCAATCACAGTGAGGTTGTAGCGAGTAGCCTACTTGTAGAGTCACAGAGAGCTTGTAGCTAGTAGCCTACATATACAATCACAATGAGGTTGTAGCTAGTAGCCTACATGTACAATCACAGAGAGGCTGTAGCTAGTAGCCTACATTTACAATCACAATGAGTTTGTAGCGGGTAGCCACACACAAAACAAATGCTTCTAGTTAACAAATTATTTATGTGATGCATCCTTTACAGAACGTTCACCTCACTACCAAGCTGTAAACCTCTCTGTTCTGTCTAAGCAGACCGGCCTTTTTCAGTGTAATTTTCAGAAGTTATTATTATCTTGTGTCCATCTTAGTCTTTGTCTGTGGTTTACAGCTTTGATGAAACAGTCTTCGTCTATGTTTATATCTCTCGTATCTCTTGGTGACGCTACTTATTCCTCTACTGCTGTTGATGTTTCTATTCACACAGATCGCGACTACTGGCATTATAGGAGACATGTCAATTAAAATGTAATAATGAACTAGTTTCCGATTTGCGTGAGATCTATTGGTTGGCCTTATATAATTTTTGCATGCGACTCCAAGCATGTAAATAGCAATCAATTAAACGTCCAACAATAATCAAAAACGTAAAGAAAGGGGTCAAAATAAATTCAGCTAGAAGGCCTCTGCCGTTCAGGGCCACGATACAAATACTACTACTACTACTACTATTACTACTACTAATACTACTACTACTACTACTACTACTACTACTGCTAGTACTACTATTACACAATCCTCTGAACAATTGTTTTCCTTCTCTCATTGTCTTCCCAGTACTTTAAAACTTACCTATACCTGCCTACATCTCAACAATCTTCATTTCAATAATTTCCTTTCTCGTCGCGAAATGATTTTGATGTCCGTGTGAGATGATTCGTTTAAGTGGATTATCTTCCTTCTATTCAAACTAATTTACGTCCCCTTGAATTGACGCAGAAGGGACATAAATGTTGACTATTTTTTTGTTCAATAATCTAGCCCTAGAAAACGAACCATATGTAGAGGAGTTAGCTGTAATTTTGTGATAATGAAGCTTAAATGAATGCAAATTGATGTTCATTATACTCCTGACACTACTCTGCTGAGTTGCAATTATATATAAATTTAAATTCTGGTTTATGGAATTGCTATTTAATATTATTATCTCCCCTTGTGAGTTACTTGACTGATTTCAGTCTTATTTTACTTTCTAGACGGCGTTTCGAAAGTAAAAAAAATACATCAGCGTCGTGAGCGAATAGTGTTGCGTAAGCTTTCGTTTCGTGGAATCAGCTCAAGCATCTGTCCTGGGTGCTAACTATTACTCGATTGTTAACATATGATAACAAGTACATTGTTGGGAACCGAATTATGAGCAAAGATAACATGTACATTGTTGGGAACCAAATTAGGAGCAAAGATAACATGGACATTGTTGGGAACCAAATTAGGAGCAAAGAATATCTTTTTCTTCTTCTGTATTAATCAGACATTTCTTCAGGTTACCAGGATGTAGTCCAGACAATAGAACTCAGTGTGCTATGGTTTACAGCTTGGATGCGTATGTGCAGAATTCGGTTGATACATCCAACTTCAGAATACCATCTGTGTCACTTTGACACTCTATGAGATGGGATAGCCAACACTCGCCAACACTTCCCCCCACATCCCCCCCCATGTAAAATAAACTTCTTTAGTTGCCTCGTAATATATGTTCCCCCAGGGTAACGGTGCCGCTTTGCAAACACACCCCACCCCCCCCCCTAGCCTTTATGATCGAGTATGATTACAAAAACTGTGCTATCTAAAGTGTGATATCTAAAGTGTGATATTTAAAGAGTGATATCTAAAGTGTTATATCTAAAGTGTGATATCTAAAGTGTGATATCTAAAGTGTGATATCAATAGGGGGATATCTAAAGTGTGATATCTAAAGTGTGATATCTAAAGTGTGATATCTAAAGTGTGATATCTAAAGTGTGATATTTAAATAGTGATATCTAAAGTGTGATATCTAAAGTGTTATATCTAAAGTGTGATATCTAAAGTGTGATATCTAAAGTGTGATATCTAAAGTGTGATATCTAAAGTGTGATATCTAAAGTGTGATATCTAAAGTGTGATATTTAAAGTGTGATATCTAAAGTGTGATATCTAAAGTGTGATATCTAAAGTGTGATATCTAAAGTGTGATATCTAAAGTGTGATATCTAAAGTGTGATATCTAAAGTGTAATATCTAAAGTGTGATATCTAAAGTGTGATATCTAAAGTGTGATATCTAAAGTGTGATATCTAAAGTGTGATATCTAAAGTGTGCTATCTAAAGTGTGCTATCTAAAGTGTGATATCTAAAGTGTGATATCTAAAGTGTGATATCTAAAGTGTGATATCTAAAGTGTGAAATCTAAAGTGTGATATCTAAAGTGATCAATGCAAGTAGATTGTGTTCACAGAGTAAGGATTCACAATCGTCCAGCGAAGTCTAAATGAAATTTGTATTTTTCAGTTCGCCATGAGGATAATTCCTTATATACGAAATTAGGTTCCTTGAGACACACATTTAAATCGTTGTTCTATTCCTTTTAATAGGGACTGTGCACTAAAGGAAATACTATAGTACAGTGAAATAAATCCAAGCAGCTTCTTGTAAAGTATGAGGGATGTTAGCAGGAAAGTATGAGTGATGTTAGCAGGAAAGTATGAGTGATGTTAGCAGGAAAGTATGAGTGATGTTAGCAGGAAAGTATGAGTGATGTTAGCAGGAAAGTATGAGTGATGTTAGAAGGAAAGTATGAGTGATGTTAGCAGGAAAGTATGAGTGATGCTAGCAGAGACGTATGAGTGATTTAATATAGGAAAGTATGAGTGATGTTGGCAGGAAATTTTGACGGTTTATTTTACTTCTTTTTCATTCTCAAACTCCTGATTAGCAGGACATAGTCCGTACACTGATCTTTTTTGTCACAATTTACAACTGACTGAGATATCTTCTCATTATAGCCCAACACATTCGACTTCAGCATCACTTTGATATTGTGACGTTGCAGTCAATCCCACCACTAGAACCTCCTTAGTAGACAATTATAGCACGCAATATCACAGTGTTGCCACTAACAAGATCACAGTGTTGCCACATCTTGATTTATAAAATTGACAAACCTATTTTATTCGTTTCTAAAACTACATTTCATTGTTTATTATTTTAATCATTTCTTCCTACAATGCTGGCACAAATACTCCCATAATGTACGTCTGACCCATCTCGTTCTATCCATGTTCAATTCCCACATGAAACTATATATTCATCTAAAACGTATATTCCACAGAGAAGTATACTCTTTCACAAGGTATATTTCTGTCCAAATTGGATTCCTTAACTCCTAAATAGCTGGCGTCTCGATCGAGGATGCATTCTATCCTCTCAATAATGAATACCGTTGTGGTTTGGGAATTATATGAAGCATTTCAATGTTAATAAAATATTTACGTGCAGGTTCGTCTGAGTATGTTTCAGATACAGTTAAAGGTCACCATTAAGTTGTGTCCTGCTGATTGAAGTACGCGATCATGTAGCTATGCACCCGTTATTCATTGCGGTATCCTACTATCATTGTCTGCTTGAATTTGAGCACTTGTTTGAATGAGCATGTCCATATTCTTGGTATGTGGACCTCTCTGTTGATCTAGGCATGTCTGCTATTCAGTTTAGTAATAAATTGTTTTTTTTAACCAGGAAAAGTTTCTATATACCCGCAACTCTCCAACTATTCCATGATATGGGAGATAACATTGACAAGGGAGATAACTCATAGTAACATTTTTCTCCCCTCTTTACCTCTGAAATTATTTAATTACAAGAAAAATTGCACCGTCGCATCGTTGTTACAGTTAATTGGATATGTGCTCTATTCCCAGTGCGGCGATTTTCATTCTGAAAATGTAACATTTCTACGGGTCTATAATAGTTATTGATGATGTCCGAATCATGAGATTAGAATTTTATCTATGTTCTATCTACAAGAGTTTCAATCATGTTCTAACTTGCTGAAAGATACTTAGAACAAATTGTAATATTCTAAGTATAAATTAAACCAGAAAGATTAAATTAAAAACTAAAACATGGACAGACGAACGAACGAAACGACAGACAGTTTAGATAGACAGGCATTAGATTAGATTCGGTTCAATTAGATTATATTAAATTACATAGGTAGTTATCAAACACAAAGATAGATTAGATAAGATAGACTAGATAGATATATAGAATAGATTAGATTAGATTAGATTAGATTAGATTAGATTAGATTAGATTAGATTAGATTAGATTAGATTAGATTAGATTAGATTAGATTAGATTAGATTAGATTAGATTAGATTAGATTAGATTAGATTAGATTAGATTAGATTAGATCAACAGACAGACAGACAGAACGATAGACAGACAGACAAACAGACAGACAGACAGACAGATAGACAGATAGACAGATAGATAGCTAGATAGATAGATAGATAGATAGATAGATAGATAGATAGATAGATAGATAGATAGATAGATAGATAGATAGATAGATAGATAGATAGATAGATAGATAGATAGATAGATAGATAGATAGATAGATAGATAGATAGATAGATAGATAGATAGATAGATAGATAGATAGATAGATAGATAGATAGATAGATAGATAGATAGATAGATAGATAGATAGATAGATAGATAGATAGATAGATAGATAGATAGATAGATAGATAGATAGATAGATAGATAGATAGATAGATAGATAGATAGATAGATAGATAGATAGATAGATAGATAGACAGGCATGCCGGCACGCAGACAGACAGGCAGGCAGGCAGACAGGCAGGCATGTAGACAGACAGGCAGTCAGGCAGGCAGTCAGACAGGCAGGCAGGCAGACAAGCAGGCAGGCAGGCAGACAGGCAGACAGACAAGCAAACAGACAGTTAGGTAGGTAGGTAGGTAAGTAAAAAAGATTAGATAGTGACTTATGGATATCTATTGAGTGGTTGAGTAACTAAGTCACTTGTGTACAAGCCCTGTTATTCAAGATTCAATTGTAATTGAATGTTTTTTTGTTTTTAAACAACAAGTCTTTCCACTTAAAGACATGGGTACCATATCTCCTGGGGGAAAGTAAAGACGACAGGGTTGATGCTGACTCATCATTTCTAGGTTTGTTAGGTAAACAATGAAATATTTGAGCTATCGTAGAATCTCTCACTGCGACTGATATTCGTAGAAACGAGAAATTGAATTCATGAATTTTTCTAAATGTGATAAAGTTAGAACACAGATTTCAATGAATCTAGAAACGTTGAACAGAAAACGAAATTGTTTACATAGCAAATAATGGAGTTATTGTATATAATTATTGGATGGAGTTATTGGATGGAGTTTTTGGATGGAGTTATTGGATGGAGTTATTGGATGGAGTTTTTGGATGGAGTTATTGGATGGAGTTATTGGATGGAGTTATTGGATGGAGTTATTAGATGGAGTTTATGGATGACGTTATTAGTATTAAATAATCTTGTGTTATCAAGACTCCAATGGAAATGGTAAGAATAGCAACATTGTTTACCTTTCATGCAAGAAGCGAATAAGGAAGTTTTATTGTGAATTTGGCTGTCTCATCCCATATAAGCCCCTAAGTGATTCAGAAGCCATGGTGATCTCGGTTGTGTTAGGTAGAAAGGGGCAGATATCACAGCTAGGCTGTAAACCATAAAACAAAGCATAACTTTCCCCGGACTACATCCTGCTTATCTGCAGGAGTTTGAGAAGAAAGAAGAAGAACATTGAATTCGCTCAAAAAAGGTTACAATTGTTTTGAGGAGTGACATCCGTGTACTCGGGTTCCATGCGTGACCACATGTGTGTGAAGCGGCACGCCGCAAGCTGAAACTATACAAGCAATATGAAGATGACTTCTTGAGCAAGATTCGAACCTACGACCTCTTTCAATTGATTATTGGATATTATATAACTTAATTGAGTTATGTAGTTCAATATAACGCCTATACTAATATATTGATTCGAGTCGTGGACAATAAACAAACAGAGAAGTGGGAAATCAGAGATGTGGTTCTACAGAAGAATGCTGAGAATACCATGGACTTCCAGAAAAAATAAAGTGGATGTGTTGAAAGAGTCAAATACGAAGTTGTTTTTTTTTCACTTAATGAGACAGGGAGATTTGGAGAACATAGTCACAACAGGCAAGATTGAAGTCAACAGAGACAGAGGGCGACAACGTGAGAAAATATTAGTTTGACAACCTGGCACGGCAAGGAAACAGCAACGACCGTGATAGATAATGCTGGAAATAGAGAGCTGGGAATAGTCATGTCTACGTCAGCCGGCTTGGCACCCCATGATGATGATATAACTTAATTAATGAAATGTGGATGAATATATGATGATGTGGATGAAAGGTTGAGAGGTTAATTAGTGGATGCAATCTGGAATGAATGGATAAGAATACCACTATAAAACAGTTACGTTTCCGTAATGATACTTCAAGCAGTTCCAGCTACGGATTCAGAATCGAATTAATTATAATTTATAACAAAGGTGTCATCATTGAGAAGTTAGCTTCCCTTGTCATCCCACAGCTGCCACATCAACTCCGGGACTCCTTTTTCTATCTCTCCCTGTAGCAGGTGACAGCTGGCAGTCATGTTGACACTGACATAACAAAATATTCGTGAATGTTGTCATGAAAGGAAACGTGCTGTCAAATGTCCACATCTCCTGCTCATAAATCATCATCTTCCACGTTCGCTTTTTCAGAAGTCGACAGTGATAATTTGTCTACAGGGATTGGTGTGTTCAAGTAATTCTGCGCATCTAAACAATCACATTATCTGACCAGAAATGAGAACTCACAATTCATTGTTGGGATTTCCCCATCAGAAAGTAAACATTTGTGGCAATATTCGTGTCGTACATAATTACAGTACTCGTGTTTGTGGTAACCGAATCCATCGCCAATTATACAGTATTGTGAACTCGGTGGGTATCCTCCTTCAAAAATTGAAATTTTTTTTCCCCGATATTTTCATTGGTCACTGTGTATTACTTTGCCTCGGCAACCACAGAAAAAGTCATATAGCGTTGCTTATGAATGATGATATATTTGACGAGGGACTCGGATGTAACAATTTTGGTTGTTCGTCATTCACATGATGATGATGACCATTTATTACATCCACTTCTGAAATCCAAATAGAGTTATGCCCTTGATTATAAGTTTGTCAATATTTAATAAGTCCAATTCTGGCCGCAAATATCCTTGGACATTTCGGACGTGGGATGACCATTGGTGATGGTCATTTTATTTACCGCTGGCTGTCTAGTAACTCTCCTTATTGAGCTGTTGAAGTTCTCCACTTTTCAAATATGCTGCGCCTCTTTTGACTGTAGATCGCCATGTAACTCTATTTTCTGCAAGTTCTCCCCATGTAACTGTATTTTGTGCAAATGCTTCCCATGTAACTGTATTTTGTGCAAGTTCTCCCCATGTAACTGTATTTTGTGCAAGTTATCCCCATGTAACTGTATTTTGTGCAAATTCTTCCCATGTAACTGTATTTTGTGCA